>PYAF01004812.1:1757597-1820689 GCA_007407185.1 Glycine tomentella | reverse complement strand
CTACTGATAAAAATTTTAAAAGGGTAATATAATGAAATTTTAAACAAAACTAGCTTTTTTTTACAAAATAAAACTAGTTTAGTATCAAGATTTTTGAAACATTAATGTAATGACTTGTAACTTAAAAAAATTAACTTGAAAGTTTGCTACAAAAATGATATAATATATATTTATAAAAATAATAGAAAGCTTCTAATAAGTATGAAATATTTTTCAACCAGAATCATGGAAATGCTTAATTTTTTTACAGGCTTTAAGCACTTTATTTCTTTAACTTTCATAGCTATCAACTTTATGTTTTGTTTCAGTATTGAGTTTTTATCATTAATGATCACTAGTGCATAATTAAGTAAATTTTCTCTATTGAGCTTTTATAGATATAATATATATATATATATATATATATATATATATTTATCAGCAAAGATAATATATATTAAAAATAGGAAAGAAATACGAGTACAAGTAGTACTACTAGAAAAAAGGCCCATCAGCAGGCATGACAGAACTTTGGCAACCTAATACATGGAAACAACCCGATTTAAGGTGCCAAAGATCGATCTAAAGACATGCTCACATCGTAGCCATAAAAACTAACAAACAGTAGAAACTAAGGCCTCCCCTACAAACAAAACCCTTCCTTCTCTAATATGGCTAGACCAGTGGTAAAAAGGAATGTTGAATCCTTTCTCCAAATTTGCTAGCCAAGACCAGCAAAAGAAAAGAGCATCCTCCAACAGCTTAGGACCATTGAAGGTTTCGTTATGAAAAACAATCCTATTGTGATGAAACCAAATGCTCCATGCCAGAGCTATCCACCAGATCTTCCACCTCTGAATTCTAAGACCAGTAAAACAGCACCAAGTATGTTGAAGGAAATGGTCTATTGGATTAATCAAGGATACCCCTAGCATATTTATCCATTCCATGGATTCCCACCAGAGCGGCATAATTTTGTGACAACTAAAGAACACGTGTGAAGCATCCTCACTATAGCTAATGCAGAAAGGACAGCTGTCATCACCAATATTTATGTTTCTTCTTATAAGGTTCCTCTTAGTTGGCAATCGGTCTCTCAACAACCTTCGAGCAAAAATAGAAACTTTACACAGAATATTTAGCTTCCAAAGGTCTTTGTACACCTCCTCCTGAACCTGGGTATCCAACGCCCTATTGAGTAACTTATAGGCACTTCCCACCTCCAAAGATCCTGCTGTTGGGCACGTATTGACAGACCCTGAATTTCATCTAAGAATTTAATTGCTACTTCTACTTCTCCCTCAATAAAACACCTTCTCCAACTAAGCTTCCATTCCCAACATGTTTGTGATAAAGTTCCCATGTGTTGTATGTTAGCTGTTGTTGTTGGGAGATATGGTACAGTCTAGGGAATTTCATCCTCAAAGGCACTCCATCTTCCATCCAACCGTCTTCCCAGAACAACACCTTTGCTCCGCAGCCAACATTCCATTTAAATCCCTTATTGAACCACCCCTCCTCATCATTGGAGTGGCAAATGTTGCACAGGTCCCTCCACCAAATAGAATCACTTGCAGACCTTCTCGCAGCATCTAGATTCCTCCACCCTCCATACTTTGACTCCAAGACTTGTGTCAACAATTCCGCTTGGCAATGAAACAAATTCAACCTCCATTTTCCAAGTAACACAATGTTGAATCTCGAAAGATCCTGGATTCCAAAACCTTCTTTCGCTTTTTTTTGACACACCACATCCTAGCTGACCCATGCAATCTTGCCCTGATCAGCATTGCCACCCCATAGAAATCTCCTTTGTAGCCTCACCAATCTGCCCACCACCTTCTAAGGGACCCTGAAAAAAGAAAATAGAAAAATAGGAATCGAGTTCAGGACTGACTTGATGAGAGTCAGCCTACCCCCAAAGGAAAGGTATTTTTGCTTCCATATTGCTAATTTTTTCTCTCACATTTTCCCACTATAGAAACCCATGCCTCACTCCGTCTTGGATTTGCTCCAATAGGAACGCCCATATATGAGAAAGGTACCATCAGCTTTCTACAGTTCAGGTATCTAGCAACATTATTTATCCACTAATCGTTCGACCCAAACACTCCAAAACTGCTCTTGGCAAAATTTATCTTCAACCCCGACACCAACTCAGCTGCTCAATAGAACCTTAATTGTTCTGACATTTTCCTTCGTTGTTGCCCCAAAGAAAATTGTATCGTCAGCATATTGTAGCATGCTAATGTCCACCTTCTTCTTACCAACCTTATACCCTTGAAATCTGTTTTTTCCTGTGCTTCCCTCATCAAACCCGAAATTCCTTCTGCTGCAACGTTAAACAGGAATGGAGCAAGTGGGTCACCTTGCCTGAGGCCTCTTTGTGGTTTGAATTCTGCAGTAGGGCTCCCATTAACCAGGATTGAAACAGATGCTGATTTTAGACATCCCTCAATCCAGCAAATCCACTTATGACAAAAGCCCAACCACTTCATCATATATGAGAGAAATTCCCAACTCATTGAGTCATACGCTTTCTCATAATCAACCTTGAAAACAAGATAGCTTCTATTACACCTCTTTGCTTCATCAACCGCTTCATTTGCTACAACCACGTTGCAGCACGTGTCTCCCTTCTATGAAGGCAGATTGGAGACCGTCTATGACAAATGGCAGCACCTTCTTCAACCTTGAGGACAACACCTTAGCAACAATCTTATACACACATCCTATAAGAGAAACGTGTCTTTATTCATTGAGACCCTGAGGATCATGCACTTTAGGGATCAGTGCTAGGAAAGAGGCATTACCACCCTTAGGGAATATTCGATTAACATAAAATTCATCCAAGAAGCATAGTAGATCAGGTTTAATAACCTCCGAGAATTCTTTAATGAAGTTGAAGTTTAAACCATCTGGACCAGGGCTCTTCTCACTCCCACACTCCCATACAGCATCTCTCACTTCCTTTGCCTCAAACAGCACCACCAGTAAGTTATTTTGTTGTTGATCAATGCTTTTGAATTTGACCCCATCAAGTTTAGGCCTCTCCCACACAGGTTCTTCAAATCTCTTTTTGAAAGAAATTCTAATTTCCACTTTAACCCCGCTAGGTTCATCCTGCCAACAACCATCAACCATAACACCTTTGATCGTATTATTCCTTCGTTTCCAATTGACAATCCTATGGAAAAATCTGGAATTACAATCTCCTTCCTTGATCCATTTTGTTCTAGCCTTTTGCCTTAGGATTGAGGCATAAGACTGTGAGGTAGCCCACAACTCCTCCTGCAGTTGTTTTCTCCTTTCCAGCTCATCAACACTCAGCTGCCTCTCTCCACTTTCCAACTCCTCCTGCAGTTGTTTTCTCCTTTCCAGGCTTTAAGGTTCTACTTCAAAGCTTTAATTTTTTCTTTTAGTACATACCCACCCCAACCCAATACCAGGTTTGAATTCCAGTTGTCTTGGACTAAATTCCTGAATGTTTTGTCCCCAAACCAGCAGTCCAAAACCCGGAAAGGCTTTGGGCCCCAGTCACCAATAACAACTCTCGGCAGTATGGGGCAGTGATCAGAAAAATTGCGGTCCAAAATCGTCTGAGGTACCTTGCCATTTATCAATCCATTCTGCAGAGACAAGAGCTCTGTCCAGCCTACTATTTGCACTCTCATTAGGTTCGTACCAAGTAAATTTGCGCCCTATACATGACACATCTTCAATCTCCAAGTCTGCAATCCATTCATTGAATTCCTTGATAATGCCCTCATCTTGACTCCACTGACAACTGCCCACTCTTTTCAAATGCCGTCTCACATTATTAAAATCACCCATAATGCATCATAGACCCCCTACATACGGATCTAAGCTGCCTGATCTGTTCCCCCAGAGTTCTTTTCAATGTTGTCTCACATGGTGAGTACACGTTTACAACAATAATATTTTCATTATCTTCAACCCAAGTTCCTTCCAAGTAGATGAATCCCTTTCCTATCACCTTCTTCTCAATTTTAAACATATCCTTATTCCAAATGCACAAAAGACCACCCGCTCTGTTGCAGGCTGGCTGGAATACCCAGCTGACATCAGAGTCACCCCATATAGCTTGACACACTTTTTTATCGATGATCTCCTTTTTTGTCTCTTGAATACAAAGCATGTCCACCCCTTCTTTATTGATCAATTTTCTAATAGAGGCACACTTAACTTCCCTCCCCAACCCCTTTGTAAGATAGAATCTTCATCAGGCACCCTCACTGTTACCCAACCTCAGGATCTCATTTTTATCTCTCACTTCCATAGCCATCATATTATTCACCATTTCCTCTTTATTGCTACAGCTTGTGCCCAGAAGCTTAGCCAGGATCCAATCAATGGATGCTTCATTGAGCCACTCTCCTTTTGTATTGCTTGATGAAGCTTCATCCCCTTGATGATTAGCAATGGTCCTTTCCCCCCAAGTCAGCTGCCTCCTTCAGCCCACTGCCTCCCATCATTGACAGTGATGTCTCACAATTAAAAAGAGAAACCTCCTTTCCTTTAGAGGTAGGCTGCTGCATACACAGCCCATGTTCCTGGCCCTGCACCTTTTCGTGCTTTTTACACCACCTGTTCCTGGAATACGCCTTCCACTGCAGGTCAGGCCCAAATTTGTTAGGGCCCAACAGACTACCTTTATCACCTGGTGTTTCAAAATTAGACATAGTTGGGGATCCCGAAATTGCCCAGTCAGCTTCTTTCCACACAGTACCAGTCCCTAGCTCCACCTCCGTTAGGTCAAGCATATGTGGGTCCCTCATTTTCCAACAACCTCAGTCAGAGTTGCTACCTTCTATCATCATGCATGGGTCGTTTTCCTTAGCTTCTGCAGCAGCTTCCTTGTCTATTTCCCCTACCTCCATGCAGATAACCTCTTCTGCCATGTAAACAGGAGGTTGCCGTAAAGGAGTATGTAAATGACAGCGATCACCATCCACCTCTGATGCAGTTTCCTTGAATGGACTTGCGACAGAGTGCTGGTTTATACCCAACGGTTTTTTACGAGATTTCTGACCAGCGGTCAAAGACTCATACCCCCCACTGACACCACTTCGAACACTCCTGTCTATGCAACAATCGCTGCTGCCGTCGGTAGCTCTGCGACAACCATATCATCCTCCACCGAGTCACACGTCCACATGAAGCTTCCATCGGATGCTATCTCCACAGATGAGCCTTCAGAGCTTCCTCTATTACATTGGCATCTACATAAGTTCCAGCACGTCTCCACCACGATGTTGACGATGAACTCATCGTTGTTAATGAAGACCACAACGTTGTGGTTAATCATGGAGTGCCAAGGAGTTTTGAGAAGGACTCGGGGCCCTGTCCATACGTTGGGTGTCAGCAACGTCGACATCCATGTCCACCACCTCACCCACCCTTGCCACGATTTTGTTGATGTTCTCCAAATCCCAACCATGTAAAGGTATACCCCAGCACAATACCCTTACTAATCTAAACCCAGACCACAAAGTTGGAGTCCACTTTTCCAATGAATAGAACATAGACAGACCGCTGTCATCTGCGTTCCTCCAAATTTCCTCTGCTTTTGCATCCTTGAGACCCATAAGGAGTACCATATCATCACCCAAGTACTTGGGTATAACATCCTCGCCTCCATCCCACAAGAAGTTATCTTCCAGTCTATCAAACTCCGTCATACACCTTAATTTGCCAACCCAGGCATCTCTGCACCACATTTTCTCCGTCAGGATAGACAACTGGACATACAAGACAGGTGGCTTCATCATCGCCTTCATCTGCGATGATGACCACCTCTTCTCTTGCCCATGGTTGACCATCATTACCACTTGCGCATATGATACCTTTTGGGCCTATTGTTGAGGGGGAAAACCACGTGGACCAGGCTTTGTAGGTTCTCTGTACATCATTGTTTTAGACAAACTCTTCCCATGTCTAAGGAACTCTTGCTCTGCACGAATATTTCCATCCACCCCCTTCATGTGTTTCATCTCCGCCCTGTTGTTCTGTGACACCGTCCATTGTCTTCCCTGTTGTCATTCCAAAGTTCTAGTATCTCTAAGCCCTTTGAACCAAACGAAACCATATTGTCTCCCATTCGGATTTCTATTTTTAGCGATGAAAATTTTCCTAACATCTCCCCAGTTTTTGAACTCTAGCCACAGATCCTTTTCTCCCAGTTCTTCCGGAAATTGAGTGAAATAAAAAGAGGACACATCGGCGGCCACCCTCCAGTTCTTCCTCCTCCCTTCTTCAGGCCGTCTCGCCGCAGGCTTCGTATAGTACTGATGGTACCCATTCTCAGAGTGATTGAGGTAGGTGGATGTCCTACCCCTTTCACAGTAACGTTCTCGCCTACTGTTTCTGTTTCCTACTCTCACCCACCCACACTCTCTCTCACTAACACACTCTCATCTCTCAGCTAAAAATTTTTTTTTTTTAGATATGATATATAAAGTATAAATTATTCAATATATAAAAAAAAAAAAAAACATTTAGAATAGTGATCATCTTGCTATCTACTATCCCATTTTTATTGTCAACTGCTCCACACCGCTATTCAGGATTGACTACTATGATAAAGATTACATTTTAATTTTAATATATTATTAAAGCAAAATCTAACACTTTTATGATGGCAGACAAGGTGACTGATATCCCCAAGCCTAAAAATTCAAACAAATAAGTAAACAAAAATGACTCAAATGTGCAAACTAAACTCAATAGAAACGGTAACAGTTTCAAACACCAAGTAGACATTCAATAGAATTTAAGTGGAGCAGCATCAACGGAACAACATGCAATGTTATTTGGGATGTTTATGTTCAAAACATGGCACAAACCTTTCTTTGGAGAGTTTGTAAAAATTGGAAATGTGGCCCCATAGCGTTTTCTCAAAGGTCTCCCATGTTCGATCTACATCTTCAAAATATTCTCTAAGACATACACAAGATGTGGAAAAATAGATACTTAGCCTTAAAATTATAAGAGAAATTATGAAACAAAATCATTAATCACATATCTCAACATAAATAACTTTATGTGGTCATCTTTCAAATAGTTTCTAGTTTCAAAAGCATACAAGGCATGTCATCTTCAATAAACAAAATGCTAGTACTTAACCCATGTGATTTTAGTGGGAGCTCATGTATCACAAAACTAGCTAAATCACCAAATTTGATGATTAATGGTCATTAACAGGCTCGACCAATAAAATAAATAATGACTTTAGTGATAGTGATGAGTGGATTGGTATTTCAAATTATAGAAAAGGTTTACTGTAATTGTGTGTTGTATCACACATGTATACTCTTATTTATAATTGAATGACAATAATCCCTAATTATAGTGATCAAATCATATCTTCAACACAAATCAATTATCCAGTGTCCCCTATAAGTTCAGCATAATGCAGAAGTAGTCTAGTACATACTAGATACCATAACACACGTGGGGACGCTAGACTGATGCAACAAAAGAACAGAAATTTGACCTATTGATGGTATACTAAATTTTCAATTATACATCATAATACATCATCAGCACCTTTAACCCAAGATAATTGGGGTCGGTGGTAGATGAACTCAATGATAGATACGAGGAAGTTGAAAAAAAAATTCAATTGCCAAAATAAATTTTAAAGACTGCACTGCATTTGCAGTTCAATCAAATGACACATGCTCCTGATGGCCATAAGCTTTTCTTCATAGCTATTGTTGCATTTGATCAAGAGTTATCAACATTTGTTCTTGGTGCCAAACCAATAACAGTAATTTTTAGAAAATTCCACATTGTTAGTTCATTTTTATCACATAATATTTCATAGTGTGAAGGAATTTTGCTTGGATTTAAATCTATTAATTAGGTATTTTTGATAGTGCCATACCCCTATGTGGACTTGACAACACAAAGCACATACAAATATAATGCACAAGGTACACAGGATAAAAATATTAAGAGATAAGCTTCTTAAATTACCTTTTTTTATAGAATATACAAAAACTTCCAGCCAGTAGAATACTCTTCTAAAAATTCTTAATGCAACATAGTGCATAACATCTCAGTTAAGGTACCTCAAATCCCTCCAACACCATTAATTGACCATAGAACTAACAGTCTGCATCAAAAAGAACTTCTGATGGAGGAGTTTTGGATCATGCATATAACAGAGCACAAGTAAAAGGCCTATTATTTATTCTTTTATTAAAAAAGTTGAATAGATCCCGTTATGGGATGATTAATTCACTTGATTCAGTTTTTCTCTAATACAAGAAATATTTCAACTTTGTCAAAAGAAAACTCAACACTCCAGTACCACTAATTCAAATATTCATAACAGCCACTAACAAAGTCTTTGATGAAAATTGCCACAAACAGGATGATAGATCTAAAAGTATCAATTTAAAGATTGAAATGACCAATAGGATAATTTTCTTAAGAGTTGTGTTTGGCCCTAACTCAGCCCTACAAAAGCGGCTTGTAAGGTGAGGGTTCCCCCCCACCTATATACTTTATCTTGATATTATCTCTAACCGATGTGGGAATTGAATTTTACCCGATACACCCCCTCACACTTAGCACTTTTGGGCTTCCTGCATAGGTAATATGGTATGTGACCCGTTAATATATCTAGGATAGACTATGATACTATCTTACAATTGTGGACAAATGCATGTATAAATCACTGACTAAGAAAATTAGTGAGTCATTACATAACTAAAAGATGGGGGCTTATGCAGATTGAAATTCTCATTCCAAAATCTGCGGCAGCCCCCTCCAGGATTCTTGGTCACCCAGCCAATGAATGTGACAGTGCACTAAAGAAGACACAGACCTTAGCCTTCCAACCTCTTCCTTGTGAGATCCAGCAGCTGCTAAAGCAAACCCTCGTTTTCCATCCAAAGCTATTAACCTCTGCAAAATTTGTAAAAGTTATAGAGATAAAATGGAAAATAAAGTTTGAAATGTAGTTGAGATTTGGACAAACATAAGATTTTTTATAACAAATGAATAAATAAAAACAATATTTTACTCTATAAAGCTTTACCTCGTAAGTGTTGACAATTTCTTTGTCATCACTCAAAGAATCCCGAGCCTCTGCTGCCGCATCAGAGATAGACATCATACCTTCAACATCCTATCAGAACACAAAGAAATCAGCCAAAACCATAAAGACAGGATATGCACATACCAGTATAAGTGTGCAACTAGGTTACAACCATGTTTATTCAAAATGAGGCCAAAGGACTGAAATCTGCAGGTTGTATCAATCCTAAGTTTCTAACAAAGAAAAATTAACTAAATTATGAATGTTTGACACAATGATGGAAGCATTTGAGGGAATACCCTCTCAATACATAACTGCATCTTCTACTTTAAACATGATTATGCAGGGTATAAAGTGAAAGATCCATTTTGTAATAGTTGTAGATAACAAGCTCAATACTACTGCAAAAAAGTGGGAGGGAGAAAGTTCTAAATAACAACTCTTAACTATGAAGCAGTATAATGAGTATTAGACAATTAGCCTTTTAATCAAGGATGGAAAAGCACCTTCAAGGTTGTGTTTAAGTTATTTCTTGCATTGATAAGTAACTTTATCTGATCATGGTTGTCAATTAATGTTTGGCATTCCTGACATAAACTGATGCATCAAGAAATCGGAAAATCAAAGTAAGTTCAAAGGGAATAAATTTCAATGGTAAGTTTACAGTTTACACAAGAGAAAACAACCACCGTCTAATAGGTGATAACAGTTTCAGTCCATCTCAATTCTAACATACTTCTCAATGGAGACAAAGTTTTCACGAAGCTGATTTATTGTCTTCTCAGAGAAGGAGAGTGATTTTAGTCCTGCCTGTGACTGCTCAACCTGCAGTAGTATTTTGGGCAAAGCACATGAAGATATGAGATTTGGTGCCTCAGTTAATTCAATATCAAGAGCAAGTTCAAGGAAATCTAGACAAAATAGCATCAGAGCATTGGTTGAGGTCTCACTTAAATCCCTGTTGTCAAAGTCCTGAAATATTACTATAACCTATCCTTCAGTTTCAGTGAAAAAAATTTATGTGTAGTGGGGTTTGGTAAGGGGAAAGAGGCAACAATAGATTTATAAAAACCATTCATATGCAACCGCCATCTAAACAGATCATATTTAGTTAATTAAAAAAGAAAAAATTACCTGTTCGGCAACCATTGTACTAAGCTGTGCATCATTGGCCTGAAAAATAAAGCAAAATATAAGCACTTAGAATTGGTAGCTCCTTATATTCTGAATAAAATAGCCGCAACATTAATGAATGATGGAGACACCATACATGATCCAATAATTGTAAATGTTGTTACAAACAAGATTATTACATATAGGCATTAGGCTATACATAGGTTACTGTTATAAAAGTCAAACAGGTAATCTCGGGATAGGTACTGAGTTTGAGGCAATGCACCACTAGTTCAACCAATGAGTATCAAACTACATAAAATTACACAAGTATTTAAATATTTAATGAAGACCAAAAACACACAACATCATCATCATAATTAGAAATATAAATCAATTTTAAACGGAGTAAAATTTATGTCTCTCAATTATTTATAAAAAAATCTTGAAAAAGGCAGCCCAATGCTCAAGGCTCCTACTTAGTCAGGTATGGGGAGAAGTGGTAGACCCAAGTATAATTGAGGGGGTGCAGATGCACCCCAGACTTTGAGAAAATATAAATATTTTTAGACAAAAAGAAACAGAAAAGAGAAACAGAAAGTAGTTCTGAATATTATTCAGCTGTACAGTGCGAGGTACAGTTAGCAAAGTACTAACTGCAGCCTAATACAGAGTGGTGCTGTTAGCAAAAGCTAACAGCACTTAAATATTCTAATATCCCCCCTCAAACTCAAGGGAAAATGTTTTCAGAAGAAATACTTTTCACATTGAGTTTGTTCTTGAGAAAGTTAAATCTGGCAGTAGAAAGTGGCTTGGTGAGAACATCAGCCCATTGGTCCAGGGCAAGAATATGCACAATGGACAGCTGCTTGGCCAGAATTTTCTCTCAAACAAAGAAAACATCTATTTCCATATGCTTGGTGCGGCTATGGAACACTGGATTGTGAGCAATAGAAACAGCACTCTAATTAACCCAAAAAATAGGAGTGGTGAAGGAAACTTGTAACTCAGTGAGGAGGGCATGAATCCAGGTCAATTCAGTGGAAGTTTGAGCTAAACTTCTGTATTCAGCTTCAGTGCTAGGCTTTGCTGTAACTTTCTGCTTGCGAGACCACCTAGTCCCTCCGAGGACGACTCCCATACAATTCTTGCAAGAGCTGGAGAAGCGTCTACAGGTAAAGCACCGTATCCATATAACTGTTTGCCACCTACGCTCCGCCATCCATTCCAAGTTTAGAAGAGATTAAGTTGGAGCCAAGAAAAACAGCAGAACAAGATGTAGACCTTCTGTCATCAACATCAGATTCCCAGTCAGCATCACAAAAGGCATGAAGAACTAGTGGCTGATTGATATTAGCAGGCCTGAACAAAAGCCCATGACACACAGTTCCCATAAGATATCTTAAAATCCTCTTAATTGCTGCCCAATGAGACTCAAGACGAGCAGCCATAAACTGGCAAACCTTATTAACAGCAAAACTGACTTCTGGCCTAGTGAGAGTAGCATATTGTAAGGCACCCACCACTGACCTGAACAAAGTAGGATCAGGAAATATATTAGTACCATGTTTAGACAGCTTACAGTTAGAAACCATGGGAGAAGAGATAGAGTGATCTTCTGCCATGTTGGTTTTATGCAGCAAATTCCGAATGTACTTGCTTTGGGTCATGACAATGGAGCTATAGTCCACACAAAACCTCCAACTCCCATCTATTTTCTTTACTAAAATTACAAGGCTAGCAAATGGGCTGATGCTAGCTCTGATAATTCCAGCAGACAACATATCTCCCACTAATTTCTCAATCTCATTCTTCTGATAATTAGGGTATTTATAAGGCCTCAAATTAGGTACATTGCTTCCAGGTTGCAGATTAATGGCATGACCCCTTCCTCTGAATGGTGGTAGTCCTTGAGGTTCCTTAAAAACCTCATCAAACTGCTGTAACAACTGCAGCAATGTTTCAGGGACAGTTTATGCCTTCTCTTCTCCTCCCATACACTTCAATTCTACCACAAATCCTTGCTCAGCCTCCAACATGTTGCATTTAATCAATTTTCTTCTTATGGCAGCCTTAATCAATTCAGGCTCAGCCCTTAACACTATTTTTCTGTTCTGCACTTTTACAGTTAGTGTCAATTTATCAAAATTAGCTTCTATCTCCCCTAAACCTGCCAACCACTCCACTCCTAACACCACATCAGCTCCTCCTAAATCAAACAAATAACAATTCTGGACAACTTGTAACTCTTGTAAATCTAAATGTAAAGATTTATATACCCCTTGGCAGCTCACCTTGTGTCCATCTCCTACCTCCACATAATAAGCCTGAGTGGGAGTGACCTCTAACTCTAATTCCTTCACCAATTTCATGGAAATGAAATTGTGAGTGGCTCCACAATCAATCAACACCACTACCTTTCTATTCTTTATTTTTCCCAATAGCTTGAGTGATTTCTTAGAGGTGAATCCCTCAATACTATGTAATGACAAAAATTGATGTATTTCCTCTTCTCCTTCTTCCTTATTTTCTTCCTAATTCCCACTCTCATCCTCCTCTACATCCTCCTCCATTATCATCACTCTCAGCTATTTATTCTTGCAAACATGGGTTGGATGATATTTTTCATTGCAAGTAAACACTCTCATTTTCTCATTTTTTTCATTTACCTCCATAGGAGACAATCTCTGAAAAGTTTTCTTTTTAATTGGAGGATCACCTTCTGTTTTACCACCTCCCACACCCTCCAACACCCTGCCATTTCCTTGTTGCCATTCGCTCCTACTTCTTGAACCTGAGAAACTGGGTCTTCAAAAAGAAGACATCAATTTCCCAGTTCTTGGCAAATTTTTCCAGCACTCTATTTTTTTCTTCAATCTGTCTTGCTTTCAGCACGGTATCTAGCAAGGTTTTAGGCTCATGTAACCTAACCTCTGTCCCAATTTCCTCTCTCAATCCTTTCACATAAACTTCCATCAAGAAAGTCTCACCTAATCCATTTCCTACCCCTACATGCTTCTCAAAAAGCCCAATGTAAGCCTACACAAACTCCTCCTGCTTCAATGCTAGCAAGGCTTGGAAAGGGTTTCCCAAATTAGTGCTCTGAAATCTTTGCACCAAAAGCAGCTGTAAATCCTTCCCATGGCTGACTCGCACTCCAATTCTCCCACCATTGATACCAGGCTAGAGCTTCCCCCTCCATGGCTACCAAGATAGCTTCCAATTTCTCCTCCTCTCCCACACCTTGCAACCTGAAAAATCTTTTGATACGCGATACCCACCCCACAGGATCTTCTCCCCTGAAGACAGGCATTTCTATTTGCCTCCATTATCGTGCCCTAACTTCCTCATCTTCCCGATTCTTGGTTCTTGTCTCCATCACCGGAATTCACGCCCCCTTCACCGGTGGTTCCAGCGTCGCTGCCAATTTCTGCAGAACTTACCCAATTGCACCCAATCGGGTTTCCATCGTGACCCGATTGGCTTCAATTGCTACCCAGGTAGGTTCCAAAGCATCGCGATCCATCTCCCTAGCTTCGCGCGTCTCCTCCAGGACTCGCTCCAGTATCTCTACCCATGCTCATCTTATTGTTGTTCTTTGTGGCCATTTATGACACCCAACCCCAGAATGGAGCTCTGATACCAGTGATAGACACTGAACCAGGCTAGGAATGGAAAGAAAATGTTTATTGAATCTTGGAGAAAGACTCTCCTGCAATTACAAGTGATTTCGAGGTCACTAGCCTCCAATTACTCAACTCCCTTTTTCAATTCGTCCCCCCCTTATTTAAAGCTTCCTCTCCTCTGTTATAACTAACTAACAGTTAGTTATACTGATTACAATAATGTCATAAAGCTATTTACACCCTCCTAGTATATATTTTCCCCCCATCTATTACTCCTATCAGTATGTTATCCCCTCCCTTGAGTACAGAAACCATCCCTAACATTACTAGACCAGTAGTGAAAAGGAATGTCAAAACCCTTCTCCATATTTCGTAGCCATGACCAACAAAAAAATAGTGCATCCTCCATCAGCTTTTGGGCATTAAAACTCTCGTGAAATATAATCCTATTTCTTTGATGCCAAATGCACCAAGTCAGCGCAATCCACCAGGTCTGCCACCTCTGAATTCTGAGCTTCCAGTAATTATAATAATATCATCTACATAAACCAGTAGATAAACAGAGTGTGACTGATGTGTGTAAAAAAAAAGGGAAGAGTCACATTTGCTCCCTATGAATCCAAACTGAAGTAGAATGGTTTAATCTGTCAAACCACTGCCTTGGAGCTTGCTTTAATCCATAAAGAGTCTTGTTAAGCTTGCAGACCAAGGATTTATCTGTATTTTCAAAACCTGGTGGTTGTGTCATGTATACAGATTCTTCAAGTAACCCATTAAGGAAAGCATTGTTCACATCAAGTTGAAATAACTCCCACCCATGTGAAAGAGCAAGAGTGAGAACTATTATAATGGTTACAGGTTTGATTACAGGTGAGAATGTCTCATGAAAATCAAAACCCTGCACTTGGTTAAAGCCCTTTGCAACTAACCTGGCTTTAAATTTATTGACAGAACCATCATTTTATTTTACTCTGAAAAGCCACTTGCACCCAACAGCTTTTCTGTTAGCAGGTAGAACAACCAACTCCCATGTATTATTTTTAAACAACGCATCATATTCTTGTTTAATGGCAGCATGCCAAGCTGAATCTGCCAAGGCTTGTTTCACAGTTTTTGGTTCAGAATGGACAAGAAAAAGGGAAGGGTGTAATTTGGGATTATGAAGACCAGATTTGGACCTTGTTTGCATGGGATGAGTGTTTGCAGAAACAGAAATAGGTACAGAATCAGACTCAGATGAGGACTCAGTCACAACAACAATTTCAGAGGAAGTATTTTGCACAGAACTAGGTTCAGCAGTGGTGACAGGTTGAGAAACAGAGGGAAAAACTGTAGGACTAGTTCCAGAAAAGGGAGAAAACCCAGGAGGAACACTGGGAGCAGGAGCAGAATGAGATGAAGAGGATTGAGGCTGTATAGAAGTAGACAGCCTAGCAGGTGGAGACAGATTTGGGTTTAGACTGAAATATGAATCAAAATGTTTTTCAGAACTAGAACATTTAGAAAATAATTCAGAATAGGGAAACTTGACCTCATTGAACAAAACATCCTTAGATAGTAAATTCTACCAGAAGGAGATAAGCATTTGTAACCCTTATGAGAATTAGAGTATCCTAAAAACAGACATTCTTGAGACCTGAAATTCAGTTTGTGAGTATTGTAAGGTTTTATAAGAGGAAAACAAGCACAACCAAAGGTTTTAAGGAATTTAAAATCAGAACTCTTGTGAAAAAGGGTGGTGAGAGGAATGGCAAATTTAAGAGAGGCAGTAGGAAGCCTATTGATTAGATAGACAGCTGTACTGAAAGCATAATCCCAAAACTACAGAGGTAAAGAAGCATGATGCAACAACGTAAGTCCTAAATCCACTATGTGTCTATGTTTTCTCTCAACCACACCATTTTGATGATGAGTGTGAGGACAAATAAGTCTATGAGAGATACCATAGGACTACAAAAGAGTAGAAAAAGGCCTGTACTCACCCCCCAATCAGGTTGAACATTTTTTATTTTAGTGTTGAGTTGCAATTCAACTTGAGTTTTGAAAGCTTGAAAAACAGAGATGGTTTCAGCTTTGGTTTTTATGGAAAAAATCCAAAGTAAACCTGAAAAAAAAAAAAAGCATCAATAAAAGACACATAGTACTTATATCCAGCAAAGGAGGTTAAATGAGAAGGTCCCCACAAATCAGTAAATATAAGTTCTAAAGGAGAATAAGTGGAAGTGGAGGGAGAGGAGGGTAATCTATGAGATTTTCCCATATAGCAAGATGCACAAAAATCTGAGACATTTTTATTGGATTGTGAAACATTACAATGATTGAGAACAAGTCTCATTACATGACCATTGGGATGGCCTAACCTATTGTGCCAAACATTGACATTACAAGAAGAAGAAACATCAGACTTTATATTTGCTGAGGAATTAGCTGAAGTGGATAAAAGGTAAGGAGAAATATCCTAAAGCTTGAGATTATGAAAGTAATAGAGGCCATCAGCTCCAACTAATCCTTGAAGCAAGGTTTTACTTGTTTCCTGAGATTTTACAAGACAAATATGAGGATGAAACTCAAAGAAAACAGAACTATCCATGACAAATTTCCTGACACTTAACAGATTTTTTGAGATGGAAGGAACATGCAATAACTTTTGCAATTTAAAGGTGAAATGACTATCATTAGGAGAAATAAAAGAAGAGGTACCAGCACCATAGATACTTAATCCTTCACCATTGCCAATGAATATTTGATCAGGCCCATCAAAGTGATTAAACTGTTTGATATGCTGAGACTCTCCAATGACATGGAAGCTAGCTCCAGAATATGGAATCCAGGAGGAGTTATCAGCACTAGACGCAGGGGAGGATGTATTTGTAAGCATAGCACTAGGCTGATTAGGGACAGAGGCTGAAAGATTCAAATTGGGATTAATCCAAGTGTTTGAAGGCCTAGATGAGCCAGATGAATAAGGAATAGGCTGAGAAGTGGCAGGATCAAAAAAGGCTAAAGATTCATGAGGTTGGAAGTTTATATCAGTCCTGAAATGACAAACATTGGCAGTATGAGCATATTTGAGACAAATTTGGCACTAAAAGTTGGCAAATTTGCCACTGCCACGAGCTTTGCCAACCCCTGCACTGCCACTGCCAGAACTATTTGCACATCTGGAATTCCCAGAATTACTTGCCCTGTATGAATTGGAATGTGAGTATCCTTGATATAATTCAAGGAGGGAGAACTCAATAGTTGGGTTTCGTTATTGTAACGATTTAGACGTGTCTCGTGGCCATATAACAAAGCCTCAATTTCAGCAATTGAAGGGGTTCGTTTCTTGCCTTCAATAACAGTAATAACAGATGCATAATCTGAAGGAAGACCTTCCAGAATAGCATCAACATACTCCTCATGTCTGACAAGGACACCAACACCTGCAAGTTCATCCACAAAACCTTTAATATTTCTCAGATATTCAACCATAAACTTATCAGAAAGAAAAACTACACGCATTGCAGTTCTTAGTTGACGGGCCCTGGACTTGGTGTGCAAGCTGAAGTGCTTATGGATCTTTTCCCAAACCTAATAGGAATGGTTGGATCCAAGAACCCGTGAAAGGACAGATTTAGAGAGTGTAGACTGGAGCCAAACATGCAGAGTTTGGTCCTGAACTTCCCAAGCCTCATACTCAGGACTGATCCTACCAGCAACAATGTCATCCTCAGTGAGATATCTGGGAGGAATAACTGGATTGGCCACAAAATGCTGAAGGTTATGTGATTTCAACACAGGTTCCACATGTTGACGCCAATGGAGATAGTTGGAGTCATCAAGCTTTTCAGCTATGGAGTTTGGAAAGGAATATGAACCCAAACCTGACGGAGCGGAAGCGGAAGCCATGGATTAACAAGCAACACGAACAAGGAGGAACCAGAAGTCAGCGAACACGACTGAGCCAAACAGGTTCACCAAAATGCAATCACGGATAGCAAACGAGTCAAAATCAATTTCGAACAGCACAGACAGCTGCGAAAAGAGGAACCCAAGCACAATCGAGACCAATCGCAAGCACAAGCATGAACAGGAACAACCGCGATTGTAGGAACTATCGCGAACAGGGAGAAACCGCTTTTGAACAGTAATGAACAAGAAGCAGAGACCGCAAGCAAGAACGAGACCCACCAATAGAAGCTTGCCAAGATGCACGATTAGTGCAAAAAAATGGCTTGTGATACCATTTTAGACAGAAAGAAAGAAAGAGAAAAGAGAAACAGAAAGTAGTTCTGAATATTATTCTCAAATCATCAAAGTTAATTGAAGTTTAGTACAAGTGAGGTATTTATAACCTCTTGATCTGATGCTAACAGATTATCAACTAACTTGACAGATTTAACTACTAACTGAAAATAACAGAAAACTGACAGCTGTACTGACAGCTGTACATTGAAAGGTACAGTTAACAAAGTACTAACTGCAGCCTAATACAGAGAGGTGCTGTTAGCAAAAGCTAACAGCACTTACATATTCTAATAAATATATACCTACTGTTGGTTATCTTTTTGCTCCCCCTATTTTTAAAATTTGAACCCACTACTCCCAATTTTTCAGTTGTCAAATTTTGCTTTTATTGACTATGTTTTTTTCTTACGTGTTGTTCTTTTTTCAGCTCACTAGGTACACTCTTTATTTAGTTGGACGTTTCATTTCCTTTTCATCTCATTGGACTTGATTTTAATATTTTCTTTATTTTCAAATGTATAATAATTATTATTATTTTTTATTTTTTACATAAATTGCTCCTACTGACTCTAGGTCCTGGATCTGCCATTGATGGGAATGGTAGATGCGTAACTAACCACGGTTAGTTTTATAACTGTAGTCAGTTGACAGTTAGCTCTAGTTAGTTTTCAGTTACAACTGAATCTCAGCAGTATTTATACTGCTCTTGTAAGAGATCTCAGTGGCTTTGTATTTCCTTCTATGTCAATAATACAAATCCATTTTCTCTCCTTCTCTCTTCTATCTTCTCTACATGGTATTCAGAACTTTCTGTTCCATTCTCATGGCTACCGCAAATTCTGGGGCAACTCTGGTTAAGACCGGTGCAGTTCCAACTGGCGAAATTCCAATCAACTCTGAGATTCCATTCTACTCTGAAATTCCAATCAATTCTGGCGCGATTCCTAACACCTTTGGCGCGATTACAGTCAACTTGATTCCGATGAATCAAGATGTTCCAGCTTCGTCGGTTACAACAAATTTTTTGCTTCAAATCACAGAAAAGTTGAACGATAAGAAGTTTTTACTATGGCAACAACAAATTGAGCCAACGATCTCCGCGCTTGGACTCAATCGCTTTGTAGCTAATCCTCAGATCCCTCCACGATACCTTTGTGATGTCAATCATGATCTTGATTGCATCAGTGCTCTGTTTTTGATGTGGCACACAAGCAGAAAGACCTTCCTTCTATATTTTCTGTTTCCAGGATTCATTTAAAAAATTTGTTGATTAAGAACATGATAAAAATGTCAATTTGAAATTTTGATAGCTCTTCCTTCTATGTTTAAGTTGTATTTTTTCTGTTTGTTTGACCTAGTCTTAAGTCAGAACTCAGTTGGCTTTTTTTCATGCGTTTTCATGGTTTAAGCCACCTTGGTTCTACTTTTGTTCACACTAGGGTGTATGTTCTGCAATACTTCTTGTACTGCAGCTTTATCTTTATCTATATATCTATTTATGTTTGCTGATCAAAAAAAAAAAAAATGTTATGTAAGACTATTGTATGACCAATGAAGTTAATGAAATGAGGTATTCATTGCCATGTGATACCACCTCCTCCACACATGCCATCATATTCAGAGCCAAGAAGGAAAGAAACCAAAAACATTTGAAAAATATTTAATCCAACTTTCTTCTTCTCTAGTGGTGGACCCAAAGGGTTTCTACGTGCATTTTACATAATGAAACCAGTCATTTAAAACAACCTACATTTTTTAATTAAAAAAAAGAATATTATTGAGAAAGAGAGGAGAAATACAAAGGGATGAGGATAAGATAACTTCTACAGCTAAAAATAACCCCAAAAGAGAAAAGAACATAAACTAGCATGGAGTACAGCAAGCCAATCTCGCTGTATATCTGCCAAACACATCCCCTTAAAGAGACCTTTGTCATTACTCCAAAAAGAAGCTAGAAGAACCACTCTGTCCCAAATGAAATCCAAAGGTAGTAGAACTCAACCAGTGAAAATTCTAGATTTTGTTTCCAACCATTTACACCAAACTATCACAAACTGAGAAAACCTCCAAAGCCTTTTAGCATCTCTATTGGTGCCAAAGCCTCTGAATAACGAACAAGAAACACTGAAGGTCCTTGGGACAGACCCATCCTTCACCCTCCACAGCAAAGTATACCATAGATGGAACCCAGCTGGGAGCAAAAAAAATAAAAAAGGGAAGCATTTTCAAAACTCAATATACACATAACACAAAAATTAGGAGATACTGCAGTTAGGGGGTCTTCAAATTTGGAGCATGTCATTGGTATTAATCCGGTTAAGAACAGCAGTCCAAATTAAAAATTTAACTTTAAAAGGAACAATTAATTTCCAAATCGGCTTATCCAATAGAAAAGATTCTCTATTAGGGGATGAAGTCAGAATTGGAAATCTGATTTACCCATTAAAGGATCATGAAGAATCAATAGACCAACTCCACCAGTCTTGATTAGGAGTGATATTGACATTTTTCAGAAAAACCAAAAGGTTTTGTAGTTCAGAGATATCAATGACTTTCAGATTTCTAAAAAATGTTAATCCCAAGACACATTAGCATTGGATGTAGAAAAAAAAGTGAAATACAGGAGCATTGTGCAGAATAAGATGAAAAAGTCTTGGGAAATGCACCAAAGACGGGTATTTAGCCACCCAGTGAAAAGGGTAGATTGCTGGTTTTTAACCCAGTCAAATGAGGTGAAGAAAGACTAGGAAGGACGTTGGAGGAAATTATTAAAAGGGATATCCCTGAGAATTTGGTTTGGTTTTTAACCGAACCCAATGATGTCATTGTTAAACTCAGAAAAGTGTAAGCCAAAAACTGTGCTCTCTAGCTGGAAAATCTCATATAAATAGCAAATACTATTTAATTACAAGCTGAAAAGCTTATTCTCAACCCAATAAATTAGTCAACTGTGATATATACATTTATCCTAATTAAAAGGAGAATAACAGTTAAACCTACAGCTGAGGTATCCCAAGTAAGGAGAAAATAAAAGTCACAAAAGTATAAATGTACAGTTGCACAGCTGGTTTAAATGACCATAGAATTTGTCATTAATTCTGTTAACGATCATGTGATCCATATAGTAGACTTCACCTAATTGGATAAGGCTATTTTTGTAGTTGTATTATTATTTGGATATTCTATAGAATAAAAAGGATGTCCCTAAATTACATGCATAGAATTAAGTCTCTCTCATGTAATATAACTTAGATCTACTGCAAAAAAACTACTATGAATGTTGCTAGCTCTAGAAATCATCTTCTACTTCCATTCCACCATGTTTTTCTTTCTTCGTGAGAAGTGAGAACCATTTACAACAGCCTTATACCAATAAGTGAGGTCGGCTACATAAATAACACGACATCATTGTGCTCGGTTGAAGACTAAAGATTGGCTTAAATATATTTTTGGTCCCTAAACTTTGGGTTACATGTGTTTTTGGTCTCCCAATTTTAAATTTGTTTTATTAGCCCCTCAACTTCAAAAAATGTTTGTTTTAGTCCCTTTCCATATAAAAAATAAGCATCTCAGTCACCCCAAAATTAGCCTGAGGTTTCTTTTTTATTTTTAAACTATTTTTAATTTTAATAATATTTTTCCCCTAAAACCCTAGCCCAGATAAGTTAGCTCCCATATAAGTGTCATCGCCTCTGTCTAAAAGGGAAATCCTAACTCCCATTGCACGAATCAAAGAGAGACTGGAAGGTCAGCAGTGGCAAGAGGAAGGTGACAGCAGTTGTCTGGTGACAGCGCAAGTAGCAAAAACAAACTCCTTACTTTGAGCCAGAACTCCTGATGTAGCCGCTAAAGTTCACAACCTACACGATTTAGTCACAAAATCGCCACAGCTTTTCCCGCAACTGCAAACCTGTCACGCTCCCACAATTTGCATTGTGCCTCTTCAAATTCCATGACCACTACCCACAATTTGTCGTGCTAGCGACATAGTTGACTAATTAGCTTTGAATCAAATATATAGAATTTTATCCTCTAAAACACCATACCCCACAAAAATTCACTAGAATATGAGTCAGAACTTCGTTGGCTTTGGGGCAAAGCCATCAAAGTTCTGTGTAGATTTCATTTTCTGTATTCACCACAGTACTTGTACTGTTTTCACACACACACACACACATATATATATATATATATATATATATATATATTTTATCTTTGCTGATCAAAAAAAAAATGAGTTGTTGCACAGATAAGTTACAGTGAGTATAATGGTTTGCTCGGGCAAAAATGAGAGAATGAAAGATCAGTAATTTGTGTGTGTATGTTAAACTAATTTTGAAGAAATAACCACTTAAACACACAAATAAATAAAAAATCTGCCCCCTCCTCTAAAATTCAATTGCATAGCGCTACCCAACAAGTGCAAAGTGATCCATCATTTGACAATCAACAACTACAGGCACGTCCATATATCCATTCCATAAAGCAATTCGAATTTCAAACTACAGATAAACGTAAAATCCATAAATCCCCTTCCAAGCAAATATCTCAACTGTCACATCCTAAACAATGAAAACCACAGCTATAGCAATCAAATCAAAACCCACTGAACAAAAATAAAAAGAGTTCCAAGTAGCTTAAACCGGAGCTAGAAAATCACACTACACTCAATAACAAATTCGAACACACACAGCAACAGCAACAGCAACCATAATTAAAGGACAATAAAAACAAAAATTAAAAGATTAACTCAATAACACCTATAGCAATCAAATCAAAGTCCACTAAGCAAAAAAAAAAAAAAGGAGTTCCAACCAAATAGCTCAAACCGGAGCTAGAAAATCACACTACAATCAATAGAAAATTAAAAAACGCACAACAATAGATATTTTATTTAAAAGTAAATAAAAATGAAACTTAAAATGATTAACTGAATCAAATCAAATAGAACTGAAACCTGTTGGCGCGAAATGTAATCAGCCTTGATGGACAAGATCGATTGGAGAAGCTCCGGAAGCGGCAACAGCTTCGCGACCTCGCGAACCGCGGCCTCCTTCGCCTCCACGCCGAGATCCTCAGCCATTATCGTGCCTGCAAAAACAGAAGAACAGAATGAGCTCATCTAATAGAAGAATGCAAAGGTTTCTGAGCTGTGTGAACGAATTCTGCGATGATTTTCCGAATCGAGCGAGAATTTGACCTGATTTTGGGGAAAATTGAACACGGAGTGCGTCGGAGAGGTTATTCATGCCAAAAGTGTGAAGCAGTGAGAAATTATTTCTAAAAAATAAAAAATATAATTCATCCCCGGAGAGGTTTTTTTATAAACGTAAGGGTATGAAAAAGTGCATGACGGGTAGGCACGTCGAAGAATGCAAAGGTTTCTGAGCTGTTTGAACGAATTCTGCGATGATTTTCCGAAACGAGCGAGAATTTGACCTGATTTTGGGGAAAATTGAACACGGATTGCGTCGTAGAGGTTATTCATGCCAAAAGTGTGAAGCAATGAGAAATTATTTCTGAAAAATAAAAAATATAATGAGAGGTTTGTTTTATTGACGTAAGGGTATGAAAAAGTGCATGACGGGTAGGCACGTGAGATAAGTCTAAGTTTAAATATAATTTTGATTTATTGTGTTAATTTTTTATATTAATTTAATATTTTAGATTCTAAAAAAAATGTTTTTCTAAAGTGTTTTCTTTAAATTAAGTAGATATTTTTGTTAGTTTATCTACTTAATAATAAATGATAAAGTTGTAAAAAATGTTACATGTATCATTAGTGTAAAAACTAAGAAAAGTGTCATTTTGATTTGAGATATTTGAAGAGAACAAATTATTATATATTTGTCAAACCAAAAATTTATACAAGATAGCCAAGTCATATTTTAGTCTTTTTATTAATTATGTTTTAAATTACGTTGAAGTTTTATATGATAAAAATATCTCATTGAGAGGCTAAGAATAATTTCTATGGAATAGTATTATTTATCATAAAAGAAATATTTATAACTTTAAACAAAATGATGTTCAAAACTTCAAGTCCAAAATGATGTCAAAATTTGAAATGTTTGATATGGGAATACTGGCATATTTTTTGTTGGGCACCGAAAAGGGAAAGTTGTTACATTAAAGGAAGTGTGTCATTGATATATTGAAAAAGGTTAAATATGTATCATTGCAACATAGTTGTAACTATAGTAAAGAACAATTTGATGTTTGAAAAAAATGATGGTAGAACCCCCATTGATTCTACATTATATAATAAATATGTTGTTGGATCTCCAAATAAGAGACTTGTGTAATAACATGCTAAACATTACTTATGGAGTTGGGTTGATCTTGTGGCAGCAAAATATAATTTTGAGGTACATTAAGGGTACGCTTGATTATGGTCTATTGTTTCCAAACAATTCAGATGATGCCGAAAGAAAAATTAGAGGGTATTCGATTTTGATTAGTTTAAAGATAAAACAGACAGAAAAAGCACAAAAGGGTATGTTTTTGTGTTAGGCAAGGCTTTAGTGTCATGGTTTCACTCTCGTCCTATGAAGCAAAGTTCATTGCAAACTCTTGAGAGATCAAGTGAATAAAGGGAAGCTAAGTTTGGCCTACTGCAAATCCGAACAGCAACTAGTTAGAGCATTTGACAAAGCTTCCAAAATCTAAGAGATTGAACATATGCTTAGAAAGAAGCTAGGTGTTGTGTCTTTAGTCAATACTTAAATAATTATTACAAAAGTCAACCATCTTACCATTAATAATAATTTATATTTGAATATTCTTTGATTATTTGCTCATGACAACTATATAATTTAAATCCAAATCATGTATCCCTCATTGATGTGTAATCTGTTATCAATGGCTTACTCTCGTTAAGATTAATGTCCTCCTAACTTTAGAATGGGAGCAACCTTCCCTCAACTCTAAACTTTTGGTGATAAACAAAAAAAAGGAAAAGAAATTTTTTTATAGGTTAAAGAAGAAAAAAATATAACATTCATGTCGCAGAATACAATCACATAAATTATCATTACAGCTATCCTAGCTTCTACCAATTATGTATATTTTTTGCTTCATCAGTTGGTGGATGGAAATGCCATCAAAATGTTGAACGAATGGTGGCTTGGAAACTAAAATCTCATTAACTATTTCTTGCATTGATGGTCTGGATTTTGGGTGGGGGCACAAACATGCTAATGTTACAATAAGCACAATTTCTTGCATATCCTTTTGAAAAAAGGTAGTGGAATTCGTGAGTCCAATATATCTTTCAGCTTCTAGTTTTGAATGGATGGTTCTGATAAAGAAGAAATCAATTCAGTTGGATGTCTACCCATCATTGTTTCCAAAACAACCACTCCAAAGCTATACACATCACATTTTGTAGTCACAGTCTAGGCGTAAGCCAATTCTACATGTACCAATAAAACATTATGTAAGTTGTCAACAATATTTAAATATAAAACAATGTCTATAAATAAATTGAATATATGGTTCTATAACAAGAAAAAAAAAACTTTACTTGGAGCAACATATCCATAAGTACCAGTACCAGCAGGAAGAGTTTGATTTGATGAATGACGATTTCGACCGTTATCTCCTCACCTTCCTGTCTTCCAACAATTTCTTTATTCATTCATCAAGAAGTCTTACTGTTTATGTCTCGATGAACAATGGGTGGAGTACAGTCATGGACTCATGGTGCATGTGAGCCAAGCCATAAGCTATCCCTTTTACAATATTTATCCTCTTGCTCCAATTCAACTCTTGAGCTTCCATATCAATAGACAGGTTATAAAATATGCTTCCCCTTTCCATATACTCATACACCAAAAACAAACAAAAGCCATAAAGTCGAATGTTGTTATAATGGCGAACTTTTGTCAACATCTTGGCTTCATTGCAAAAGCTCTTGTAAAAGAATGGATTTTCAGATTCTGATATGTGAAGCTTTTTCAGTGCAACAATTCTGCCACTGGGAAGTTGTGCTTTATACACACTTCCATAAGCACTTTTCCTATGCAATACCTTATATCAAAGTCTTTTGTGGCTTTAATTATGTCTTCAAATGCAATCTTACCATCATGGTTCCAAATTGAAAGCATGTCTTCATTCTTTATTCTTTCCCTATTTCCAAACTCATTATGGGGGGACAGAAAACTTGAATTCCCCAACATACAAGGACTATTGAAAAGACCATGCCATTGAAGGTAGAAAAGACAATTATCATTACTAAAGACATATCAGCTCCAGAAGACTGAGAAGAGCATGAATATTGGAAATCCTTATTGCCAATTAACGAGTCTTTTGGAAAACCACAAAAACTATGATCTGAATCATTGAAGGAATTGTAAGACAAATTAAGGTAAGGCACAGAATAGAGTCCCATAGGTATATTTCCTATGAGATCATTATAATTAAGATCTAGGTATGAAATATTGCTTATTTGAGGAGGAATGCTTCCATTTAAAGAGTTGCTTCTTAGCTGCACATAACTACAATGTTTCAGAAAAGCATATGGATTAGGTCCCTCAAGTTGATTGTTTGAAATATCTAAAATTCCAAGTCTTGGGATTTGTCCAATCCCATATGGAATGGAACCAGATATTTGATTCCAAGATAGTTGAACATTTGTTAGTTCTGTCAGTGCAGATACCCCCTCTGGTATAACACCAAAAATCTTATTATAAGAAAGATCCAAAACTTTGAGATGGATCAAGTGATCTAAAGTATAAGGGATCGAACAACTAAGTGAATTATTTGAAAGAGTTAACTGCTCCAACCCTCTTAAATTCCCTAGTTGTTCAGGAATGTGGCCTTGAATTTGGTTTGAGTCAAGGGAAAGTAGAGTCAAATTCTTCAAATGACCCAAAGTAGGAGGGATCACACCAGTAAGAAAGTTGTTAGAAATATTAAGTGTCTCAAGTTGAGTGAGACTAGAAAGAGAACTAGGCAACTCACCTTGAAGACAATTAGAGGGCAGATCAAGATAGATAAGCTTTTTAAGAAAGCTTATTTCAGTGGGGAGTTTTCCTTTTGAGTCTCAATCCAGTGAATCCACTATGGTCTAGATGGATTAAATTAGGGAATGTTGTCACATTGAAATTATGAATATGAGCTTCAGTTGGAGGAATATTAAAATATTTCCAAGTTGAAATCTCCGTAACACTTTGAGCTTCATTGCACACAATACCATTCCATTTACAATATTCCGAGATATTTGGGCCTGCTCCCCATCTGCTCTGAAGCAAAGCCTCTTGTTCCTCATTTGTTGATGAGGAATTCGAAGCTGCCATAGTGTTAGCAATAACACCTTGTAGGAACAAGACATAAAAGAAGGTACTAAAGATAATATCCACTAACAGTGAACTGTAACTTGAGTTTTGCATGGTTGATTCAAATATGAATGGCTTGAATTTCTATTGATGAACTTAGTTATAATGCTATGGCCATGGGGTTTGTTATATATATGTGTGTGTGTGTGTGTGTGTGTGTGTGTGATACTAGCCTAAGCAGTTCCCAACAGGACCGTGTGGAATTAAGGATTAAATTAGTATTTTCCTTTTATTTCCAAACTTTCAGTAATATGAGGACAACAGACATTCAAAGACGCGGTTTGGCACAAAGGACTTTGGAAATTATTGGTTGATGATAGAATGAACAGGTGAGATGTGCACACAGAATGTGACATATAAGGTGGCAACAAAAAATAAGTGCCACCCGCAAGTAAACTGCAATTATAGTTTCCCATGGTATATACAATACAATGGTTTGTTGAATTTAATGACAATGCTCTTGGCCCAGAACTATAAATATATGACACTGGCAATTGGCATGGTTAGCTTGACTTGTTGAAATTATGGTTTCAATTTGGAATTTCCACTCAAATTTTGGAAACTGTTGTGGGAACTCGGCACCACACACCTTCTTCTTGGCTGGGAGCAGTCTCCTCCAACCACAAACAACAGGGAGTCACCGGACTCAACCCACAAACGATCAAACAGTAAATATGTAGCGGAAACGTGAATCAATATAACGAAGGATGCGCGAGAGATATAAGGGAGAGAAAAAAAACACAATAACAATGGCTTTACGTGGGAGAAAACCTCCAAGAGGAAAAACCCACGGGACCTTGTCCAGAAACAATCCACTATTCAATAATAATGGTTACAAAACCTCCACGGCCTCTAGCCGGAGTCGCTCAGCCTCACAATGGTGGAATCACCCTCAACAAGAGTTGCTCTCAACCTCTTGGAGACACTCTCAACAGCCACAATGCCGGAGACACTCTTCCTCACCACTGTTTTACTGGCGTCACCTTTCTATGGACACAGACCACCGCCTCCATCTATAAATGCCGTATTTATAGAGAGAATTAGGTTTAGGATTCCTGCACCCTAAACAGGGGAATTGGGCCGAGGTCAACCCTCGGGATTTGGGCCCAAGTCAACATTCCCTTTTTTAACTTCTAGGGATTTGGGCCAAGCATTAAACGAAACATTTTCCAACAGAAACAAGGCTTGTGAATGCAGGACTAAGTCCATAGACGTGCAAAACACTCTGCACAATGGAATTCTAAGGGGCCACTGAAATATTGAAGATAGAGTGAACGTGGAAGATGGGCACATGGAATTAATTACTATGCTAATTCAAGAAGCTCATCCATTAGTAGCTGAAAACTATGCTTCCAACTCCTTAAATTTATTCAATTTGACACTTATCACTATATATAAAGATTTTTATCATCTGAGAAAGCACTTGGTTATTGCAAGATCAGCATGACACTCCTTAATTACCATGGAAGATTCAGCTTTGAGCTTTTACTTGTGTCACTTTTACCATCATGATTCATCTTGCAGTTTGTTCTTTCTACCACTTCAAGATTATACAGAATATTCAACCAAGTCAATCCAGTGAAAGGAATTATATCGTGTAGTTCATTGCTGCATTATTACGACCACAAGCTACAGAAGGTATATCCCTTTATTTGTATATTTTTATTATCTTCAATACCATTCATGAGTTAAATTCCATTCATGAATTATTCCAACTTAATCCGTAATCTCAAATTAGAATATGGGTATGTAGCGATTTTTAATATTTGGACGAAGACTAGTCAATGTGGGCCATGTTTTGGGAAGGTGCTCAGTTCCTGCATGGTATATTGATCCTGCAAAAGTCAATTGGTCATTGAAATTTGAATGGAATAATTCAGTCTTTCGGTGTCAATTTGTAGGTCATGGAAATCCAAACTTGATTCAAGTTGTTGTCATTATGATGTTGACCGTGAAGTTTAGCCATTGAAAACATGTCCAACTGCAATGTTGCGATGTCTAACATTCTCACTCAATATATATTTAAGCGAATATTTATTCATTATATTTAAATTATATTTTTTATAAATTTTAATTAACTAATTACTAGTATATTAATTCAGAAAATATTTATAATCTCTAACCTAGACAACAAGACATTGAATGTGAAAAGGTATGGCAATTGACATTTGACACGCCAAAATGATAAAAAAAAACAACTGCAATTAAAAGGCTTAATTATCAATTAGATTCTTAAATTATTTTAAATGATTTGTTTAATTTGATTTTCAATTTTTTAAAATATTCAATTTGATCCTTTAATTTTATAAAACGAATCAATTTGAATTTCAAATTATTTTTAATTTGATTCTTAAATTCTTGAAAATTTAAGTATCAAATTAACTCATTTTTAAGAATTTAAAGATCAAATTAAACATTTTTTAAATTTGAAGAATAAATTACTGTATTTAAAATAATTTGAGCAAAAGATGCAAAATCTCGTATTCTGATCAATAGTTTTGAGTTTGACGGAAAACGGGGGTGGGCGATCCCAACAACAGAACATTGCATCGAATCGCAGAAAATGGAACTGTTTTGATGTCCAAATAAGGCAAATGAAGTGTCGTGTTTCAATCTTTCTGTTATCCCTAATCCTTCTCTTCTTCTTCTTCTTCTTCAGCTTATCCGCCTCACAATCCCAACAACTCTCTCTTCCCTCTCTACCAGCACCCTCGGTTAAACCGGCCACGGCACTTGTTGCTGCCCTCGATGGCACTATATATTTGGTGGACAGTGTTTCTGGGAGGGTTTTTTGGTCTTTTTCAACTGGATCTCCCATCTACCACCACTCCTATCGTGCTCCCATCAATGACCCTGAGAACAACAACGTTACCGGTCTCATTGAATGCGGAGATGACTGGGAATTAATCGTCCACGATGCTCGCTTTGGTAAAACGGTAGTGTATAACACATCAAATATGTCAATTCTTTTTTATACCCTATGGTCCTGTGATATGACTCAAACATTAGGTTTGTGATTTATTATCTCCTTTTTGTAATTGTAATTAATTTATGAGTCTAGTGACGCAACACTCGTTAACTTGTTGATTGATTACGCAGTATTTATTCCACTAGAAATTGTTGCGTTTAAGACTTTTTTTTTCATGCCTGCAGAGACTCTCCGAATCAATTGCAAATTATGTTGCTTTAACCCCTACCGAAACAAAGGAGGGAGCATCGATATTTGGATCCAAAAAAGACACTATGTTTGAAGTGGATGCTAAAACTGGAGCACTTGTTCGAACGCACTATGATCTTGATAATGCTTCTAATGTGGTGTTGAGTGGTGATGATCGGCTGCAGCGTGTTACAACTACAAAGAATAATGAGCTTGTTGATCCTGCACAGCTGGACCCACCCGAGTTCTTGCTCAAGATAACTAGGTCTGATTATGTTTTGAAATCTCTTGGTAAAGCAGGAATTGTTTTGTGGACTATGAACGTGGCTGAATTTAAGGCTAGATTAATTTGCCAACATAATGAAAATCCTTCTGGAAGGGATTCATTTGATGCAGAGGATGGGTATGTTGTAGACCGTGGCTTAGATTTTGCTATGCCATATGCATGTTGGGACATGAAACTGAATGAAGTCTACCGCCAACGCAAGAATTTTCTGTTACATCCTGCTGACCCTGGAAGATTGTCTGGTATTTATCAAGAGAATGTTATGCTCCCATTCCATACTTCAGAGCTGATGCTTCCTTCACAACCTGATATGGATGGATTTATCCTTGGTCAGGGCGGTAATATGATGCTACCTTTGCCCATATCAAATTCTTTGCCCTCTTTGCAACAAAAAATCGACTTCTATGAGAGCAATGATAATGTAGCCATGCTCCCTCAGCCTCTTATGGAGATCAGTACACAAGAGGAAGTTGATCCCACAAAGGTGATTGAATGGTCAACAACATTACCCCTTATATTATTTACCATCTTTCTTGGCTTTTTTATTTTCTACCACTATTTGGTGGTTACAAATAAAGACCAAAACAGGGAGTTAAATTCAAAAAGTTTACCTCCTAAGAAGAAGAAAGCACGCAAGTCTGTAAAGAACAATATCACCGTTGACAACAGACAGGATAGACCTATGTCATCAGCTGAGGAGGATATACTAACACGTAAAGAGATAAATGCTGATACATATACACAAATGCAAGTTGATGGTCGCAGAATTGGTAAACTATTTGTATCAAACAAAGAAATTGCTAAGGGAAGCAATGGTACCATTGTTTTTGAGGGGACATATGAAGGCCGAGTTGTTGCTGTCAAACGTCTTGTCAAAGCTCATCATGATGTAGCCCATAAAGAAATCCAAAATCTCATTGCATCTGATAGACATCCAAACATTGTTCGATGGTATGGGGTGGAATGTGATCATGATTTTGTTTATCTTGCTCTAGAACGTTGTACATGCAACTTGGATGATTTGATTCATATGTACTCTGATATATCAGAGAACTCAACAATTTGCGAGGATCAATATTCTAATTTTTTTAAAAATGCTCGAATGGAGACGAGGAATGATATGCAGTATCTTTGGAAAGCAAATGGATTTCCATCACCTCTGTTACTGAAACTGATGAGGTTAGTGAAAATATTAAACACTTGTTGGTTGATTCAGTCAACTATCACTGGATATGATGTATCACATATTTAGATTAGAAAAAGGTTGTAATATTTCTCTCAGCTAATTAGTAAAAATGGTGAGTGAAAGTTGTTAGAACTACCTGAATTTGCAGACAAGGGAGATACCTTATGCATGGATGAGTGCTATTGTAGCCAACTAGGGTAGCAACTTTTGTGATTGACATGCACCTAATGTTTTGCTATTAGAAATAGAACTATTAAAACCATCTTTTTAATAAGCTATAGAAGCTAAAGTTTCATATGGTAGTTCAATTTTAGGCTAAAAAATCTATCTAGTTAAGGTGATGTGGAGTAGCATTTCTATAATTGGAGAGAAAAGAAAAGGATCTATCATAAATGTGGTGCTAGATCTAAGGTGGTAGGTTGACAGCTCCCAAAAGAAAAGGTGAGATAGTAATAATTTGGGCATTACCTTGTAATAGGAAAATCCAATAGGATGTGAAAGACACAAGTACGACATATGAAGGTAAAAAGATAAAATAGTAAAAGATTGGTAGAAAGGGTAGAAGTGACCAAAAAAGTTAAGAACATGCAGGAGGGTGTTGTTTAATTTCCATTTAGGATCATTCTGTCATTGGAGGTTGATAGGTGTTTCTAATTTCTATTTAGTATAGCTCAAACATGAGGGTTCAATTATTACATTATTGTTTTAACTTATTTGTTTATTTTCTGTTGTCTTTGTCTTGACTTTCACTTTTATTTTGAAACACAGGGATGTAGTTTCTGGACTTGTTCATTTGCATGAACTAGGAATAATACATCGAGATTTGAAACCCCAAAATGTTTTGATAATAAAAGAAAAATCATTATGTGCAAAGCTTTCTGATATGGGAATTAGTAAACGCCTTCTTGAGAATATGTCTTCTTTGGGTCACACTGTTACTGGTGAGTAGAAGCGTTAATTTACAGGTCTTAACTCTTAATCAATTATTTGTTCTTATTCTTAATCTTACAATAAGGTTCAATTCCTCAATTGCATGTAGGCTGTGGAAGTTCAGGGTGGCAAGCACCGGAGCAACTTGTTCAAGGACGTCAAACACGAGCTGTGGATTTATTTAGTTTAGGTTGTGTTCTCTTTTTCTGCATGACTGGAGGAAGACATCCATTTGGAGAACGTCTTGAGCGGGATTTCAATATTGTGAAAAATCAAAAGGATCTTTTCTTAGTGGAGTTTATTCCTGAAGCCGATGATCTTATTTCTTGTTTGTTAAACCCTAACCCTGATCTCAGGTATATCATTCTCATTCAATGTCAGTTTTAGGAGAATAATTATACCTTCTCATATATTTATTAACAATTTGCATCTTGTTATGAATTACTTAATTGTCGTGTAGTATAAATGATGGGTTCACATATGAAATGTTAATTTGTTATTACCTCTGAAAATCCAGCTTTTGGTTTTGCTAGATGTTGTCCATGTATGAAATGTCAATTGAGATTTATCTCTAGTATTCAAAGTTCAATTGGCCAATATAAATAATAAAACGGAAGAGCAGTATTTTATTTTGATAAATCTGTAATAATCAGTATTATGAGTTGTTGAATATATGCTTATATTAATCCGACTTATTTTAAGTTGAGCCTAAAATTGGTCAGAATGGGTTAAGTGAAAATGATGTGATTTAACATTGTCACCTGGAGGTACTCATCTTGAATATAATGCAAAAAAAGTCATTTAGGTTGTTATGGACCTAATGACACATTTGTTATTGATCTCTAATGAAAGTTATTGAAACATCTGTATTTAATGGTGCTGCCAGTGCATCTTCAACTGGCTTTTTAATTCCAATAGCAGTTTGGACATTGCAAGATGATTCTAAATGTATGGATACTCATTTTGGTGCTTTTGGGCCATGAATGAATTCCAGATGAAGAAGCTTATTGGAAAATTGAATCTCTTATTTGGTGAAAATATTATCTACATAGGATCTACATTATTCTGATTTGTATTTTCATTTTACAGTTATATTTCTTAGTTTCCTTATTCACTTTATCCTTGTTTACTGTATAATTAATGCAAATTGTGAGGAAAGGTGATTGACTTGCACATGCACGCAGATGCATGGTTGGAGCAAAATAATTATCCGTAGGAGGTTATCAAAGAGATTATGTTGCATGCAATTCCAAATTAACATGAGATATAATTGCATAAATCATGATAAGATTCAGAGGGATTGTATGATAACTTTCAATAAGTAGAGAAACTGGAATTATATATTTTGGTGTTTGTCTTATCACAAGTAAGTGATTCATTGAAGAAGTTATTTCATTTATTGTCAGGCTAACGGCGATTGAAGTATTGCATCATCCTCTTTTTTGGAGCTCTGAGATGAGACTTTCATTTCTTCGTGACGTAAGTGACAGAGTGGAACTTGAAGATAGAGAAATTGATTCTGATCTTTTGAAGGCACTAGAAAGCATTGCTCCACTGGCTTTAGGTGCAAAATGGGATGAGAAGCTAGATCCTGATTTCATAACTAACATTGGTCGTTACCGGAGATATAAATATGACAGTGTTCGAGACTTGCTGAGGGTCATGAGAAATAAGCTAAATCACTACAGGGAATTGCCTCAAGAAATTCAGGTTTTTTCTTGGACTAACATTTTCTTGCGATAATTCTTTTTCTCTTGGTGAAACCCATGAAACTGTTTGTTCACTTTAGAAGTCTCATTATCTAGAAGTGTACTAAATAGTTCAATGTCGCTTTAACAAATGTAGCAATTAGCATAAGTTAAAAAAATGTAGCTCTTGATCAAAATTAGCTCTAAATGTTGTGGTCAACTTCATTTTTCAAATTCATCCCTAATACCAGTTACACCAAGTGAACACTGAATATTTTATGGCTGTGTTTTAGTAATTGTTCACTTTAATAATGATTTTGCCTTGCTATATCCACAATATTTTCTTTTTTCACAATCAACTCTTGCAACATTTCCCCCAATATCTAAACCCACGTCCTTCAAAATTTATTTTCAACTAAAACCATATCTGAACTCTGATGTTTTATCATAACAACAATTGTCACTTAAATAGCATATTCATTAGAGAAAATTTAACAGTAAAAAAATTCTGTAGACTATGAAGCATATTGTGCATTGAATCTTAAGCCAAGTACATCAACCTTGAGTGCAGATCATGATGGTGATAATGCTGATGATTGGCTGCCATGATAGTATTGTAACTTGTGGCTACTGATTTTGTTATCATGTGATGTGATTGGGAAATGCAACGGTGTTGATTAGTCTTTAGACGTCCTGGTCTTTGTTGATTGAATTAGTGAATAACAGTTGTGCATTTGTTTGATTGTGCTTGAATTTAAGTTTTTAATTTTCATAATGAATTTCATTGAAATCAATTGTTTGAATTTACTGTCCCTCTTTTATTTGCTGGTGATATCTTTTTTTATATAAAATGTCAAATTTGCATCTCTATTAACATATGGTACAATCCTCCAAGATCATAAACTTATTGATAATATATAAGGCAAATTACACTCACACTCCCTAAGTATTAATGAAATTATACTCAAGATTCCTCCTTTTTTTAATCACACATAGACTTCCCTCAATTCATATAACAACATAATATTTTGTACCATTTCTGGTAAAACAAACTTTCAAATACAATTCAAAAAGAAAAGATGAAGGATAATTCTGAAACAGGGAGTGTTTAGAAAGGAGGAGTGTTTTGATCAAATGAGTCATTACATGAAGGGCACATGGGATGGTTTCTGAGTGCATTTCCTTTTATTGCTTTTTATTTCATATTTCCCTTATTTTTCATGATTGGATAGTTACTGAATTGGATTTACGGATTGCATGGGTAGGGTTGAAGGTCATTATTAGGGGAATGAGCCAATCTCCATTTCTTTAAGCTGAAATATATGAATGCGATTTTCAGGAAGGATTGAGTATTTCTACCCATCCATTTCCAGCATAATGTCTTTTTTTCTTTGCCTATTTTTATGATTCTTTGATATCAACTTTTCTGATTTCTTTATGAATTGAGGGAGGTCAGTGTAATGTTAAAAATTTTTTTTTTTGGCCAGCAAAAATAGAATATATATATATATATATATATATGAGGAAATTTCTGCATTACAAGAAGTACTGCATAAGCATGGACCCTAGTATACTGAACAGAACGAAGGGGGCTTAAAACATGAAAGCATGATAAAAGCCACCTGAGTTCTATCTTAGGACTAGGTTAAAAAATAGAGAATACATGTTAGATCTACCCTCCCCTGATTACAAAAGCCTCCCCCATATTAGAAGACCAAAAGTGGAAAGGAAGAGTGAAGCCATCCTCCAAGTTTCTAAGCCAAGACCAGCATAAAAAGAGCGCATCCTCCATCAGGTTATGTCTGTTAAACGTAGCAGCTTGGAAAATGATCTTGTTTCTATGACACCAAATAGTCCAGGTCAATGCTACCCACCAAGTCTGCCATCTCATCGGTCTAATTCCATTGTTTCCATAGAAGGAGTGTTGAGTGAAGTGGGCTATTGGGGTGACAGACGACACACTTACAACCTTTATCCACGACAAGCATTCCCACCAAAGTGGTAGGACACAGCTGCATCTGAAAAATAAGTGAGATACATCCTCCTCATTAGTTCCGCAAAAGGGGCATATGATGTCATTGAGTTCCACGTTTCTTCTATACAAGTTCATCTTAGAAGGTAATCTATCCCTGCAAAGTCGCCAGACAAAACAAACTGCCTTATTAGGAACTTTTAGCTTCCATAGTTCCTTAAAGATACCCTCTTGAGTCATGTTGTTCACTTCTCTGTCAATGCAATGATAAGCACTGCCCACTGTATATATTCCACTCAGATCAGCTGCCCAGCTCCAAGTATCTTGTTGGTGTGATTGTATTACCATATCTTGGATGTCCTTCATGAAATTTACAGCAGCATCGACCTCTCACTCCAAAAAATGTCTTCTCCAGCTAAGCTGCCATTCCCAACCATTTTGGGTCATTGTACCCATATGTTGAATGTATTGTTGCTGTTGATTAGATAGCTGATATAGTCTTGGGTACCTTTCCATCAGATTGGTTCCGTCATTTTTCCATCTATCTTCCCAAAATAAAGTCCTGTTACCACATCCCACCTTCCACCTAATCCCACTTCTAAGCCATTGCCCCTCATCACTGGAATTACACAATGAGTTTAGATCCCTCCACCAAATGGATTCTTTGCCTCTTCTTGTAGGTTCAGTCAAAGACCTCCAGCCCCCATATTTTGAGTCTAACACTTGTGCCCATAATTCGTCTGGCTGGTGAAATAGATTCCAATACCATTTTCCAAGTAGAGATTGATTAAATTTAGTTAAATCTTTAATGCCCAGCCCCCCAAGCTCCTTTGGTTGGCAGATCAGCCCCCATCTTACCCATGCAATCTTCCTTTGATCAGCATTTCCACCCCATAGAAACCTTTTCTGAATTCTCTCCAAGTATGCTATCACCTTCTTAGGAGCCCTGAAAAAAGACAACAGGAAAATAGGTATCGAGTTCAAGGTTGATTTTATCAAGGTAACCCTTCCCCCAAAAGAAAAATATTTCTGTTTCCATCTAGCTAGTTTTCTCTCGTATTTCTTGATTAAGGGATCCCATGTCTCAATACGTCTTGGATTGGCTCCAATAGGGATCCCAAGATATGTAAAAGGAAACGCCATCCTTCTGCAATTCAGGTATGTTGCAGCATTGTTTGCCCACTGATCATCCATCCCGAAAACCCCAAATCTGCTCTTAGCGAAATTTATTTTCAGTCCCGATACCATTTCAAAGCTCCTCAACATCACCTTAATGACCTTCACATTTTTGGGTGATGCATTGCCAAAAAATAAGGTGTCATCAGCATACTGCAGCAAGCTGACATCTACTCCCTTCCTTCCCACCTTATAGCCTTCAAAAAGATTCTTTGACTGGGCCTCTCTCATCAATCCGGTCAGACCCTCAGCCACAATGTTAAACAATAGTGGGGCAAGTGGGTCACCTTGTCTAAGGCCCCTTTGTGGTGAGAATTCAGTAGTGGGACTTCCATTTACCAAAACTGATATAGATGCAGACTTTAAGCACCCTTCAATCCACATAATCCACCTAGCACAAAAACCCATCCTCTTCATCATGTATATCAAGAATTCCCAGTTAACCGAATCATATGCCTTTTCATAGTCCACTTTGAACACAAGGCAGCATCTGTTTTCTCTTTTTGCCTCATCAGCAACCTCGTTAGCTATAAGTACACTATGCAACAACTGTCTTCCTTGGATAAAAGCTGATTGTCGATGGTCAATAATAGAAGGCAGCACCTTACTCAGCCTTGCAGCTAGTACCTTGGCCACAACCTTATATACACATCCTATTAGTGAAATAGGTCTGAAATCATTTAATCCCTGTGGATCATGAATCTTGGGGATTAAGGTTAGGAAAGATGCATTACCACCCTTAGGAATTATGCCATTTACATAGAATTCATCCATGAAGCGGAGAAAGTCCGCTTTGATGATGTCCCAAAAGGCTTTAATAAACTTGAAATTAAAACCATCCGGCCCAGGACTCTTTTCATTACCACACGCCCATACTGCATTTCTTACTTCAGTTGCATCAAAACGGGCCATCAGAATGTCTATATGCTGCTGTTCTATGACTCTGAAATTTGTACCATCTAAGTTAGGTCTATTCATAACCGGCTCCTCAAATTTCTTTTTGAAGAATAGCCTAACTTCTTCTTTAACTCTGTTGGGCTCAGCAATCCACCCCCCATCAATCATCAGCCCTCTGATCATGTTACTGTTACGCTTCCAGTTTACAGTTATATGAAAAAAACTAGAATTGCAATCCCCCTCTTTTATCCATTTGGATCTAGCTTTCTGCCTTATGATGGACGCGTTTGCCTGGGCTGCTGCCCATAAATCCTCCTGTAGTTGTTTTCTTCTCTGCACTTCATCTGCAGTAAAATGCCTCTCATCCCCTTCAATCTCTAATTTGTTAAGTTCTGTCTGTAATGATTTAATCTTCAGCTGCATGTCACCATAGTGTGTTTTATGCCAAAACTTAATCCTGTGTTTCAGATTCTTAATCTTTTCTTTTAGGACAAAACCTCCCCAGCCACTGATCGGATTAGAGTTCCATCCATCCAGTACTAACTTCCTGAATGAATTGTCCTGAAGCCAACAATCCAGTACCCGAAACGGTTTGGGGCCCCAGTCAGCCAGCTCGGATCTCAGTATGATAGGGTAATGGTCAGAGAAGTTACGATCTAAAATAAACTGAGTGGTGTCCTGCCATTTTGAAATCCATTCCGCTGATACCAATGCTCTATCCAGCTTACTTTTGGAAGTCCCATTTGGCCTATACCATGTAAAGTGACGCCCAATGCAAGGTACATCCTCAACTTCTAGTTCAACTATCCATTCATTAAACTCCCTGACAATGCCATCATCTTGGTATCTCTGGCAAGTCCCCAATCTCTCGTGAGGGCTTCTGATATTGTTGAAATCCCCTATTATGCACCATAAAATCCCCATATTTGTAGCTCTCAGCTGTTTTATATCATCCCATAATCTTCTTTTCAAAGATATCTCACAAGGTGAGTATATATTCACAATTGTAATTTTACTGCCATCAGCTGCCCATATCCCTTCCAGATAAATAAATCCAGCCCCTATCACCTTATTTTCCAAAATGAAGACCTCCTTGCTCCAGATACAGAGTAATCCCCCAGCCTTATTAATTGCTGGCAGGAATTCCCAGTTAATGTCATCATCCCCCCACAATGCCTTGCACACCTTACCATCAATTATTTCTTTTTTGGTTTCTTGTAAGCATAACATCTCCACCCTTTCTTTTGATATCAATTTCCTGATTGCAGCCCACTTAACACCCCTCCCCAGCCCCCTGATATTGTATGATAGAATCTTCATCAATCATCATCGTTTTCCCCCATCCTCAGAAACTCAGCCTTATCTCTGCTTTCCATCACAAGCATATTGTTCACTATCTCTGCCTGGTTATGACCATCCAGTCCCAATAGTTTTGCTATTTCCCAATCACTTTCTGCATCAAATCTCCAGTCATGCTTTGGGTAACAATGATCTGCCATTGGCTCATTAGATCCATGTTTTCCATCCAATTGTGGATTATCCCAGTCCACCACGTCCTTAAGACCACCTCCCTTAGACGAAGAAGGGGAATTGACTGCACTGGGAAGGACAGTCATAGGCTCTTTGCCTTTATTATTGGACCGTATAATAGTGGGTTCAGATTGACATCCACCAATTTTTAGAGCCTGGGTATCCTTTTTCCACCCCCTATTTCTGATATAAACCTTCCCCTAGAAATTAGGCCCAAAAGTATTAGGGCCCAATTCCTTATCTTTGACTTCAGCTGGACATAAAGTGGTAGGGCCCACTGGCGTACTTTCACCAGCTGTGGTCTCCCTCACATCACGTGCTAGAACACACTGGACCTCCAAATTGTCTTGCGTATTTGGTACCGACATCCTTTGGTGATTACCGCTGACCACAGCTCCACTTTCCGAGACCCAGTCCTCCAACGTATCATCTGTTCCATCACTTTCCCCCAGCCGACCCTCTCTATCATCACAAACATAGGATGGCCCCGTACAATGGGCAGCCATGTTCCCACCTAAAGCCTGCTCCGCTCCATCAACTTTACAGGATGTGTTGTCAGGATTCAAATTTGAACCCGTCGGATCCTGTAAGCTGTTGTGACCATCAGGTAAAGACCGCTGAACATCAACGGACCGCTTACTGTCACCCCTATCGCCACTCGTCTCTCTACCCTGCGCCGGAGTCTCCGCCACAACCTCCAAGTTCTCCGATGACACACACATCCCCATCATACTCTCCTCGGATAAGATTTCGTCCGATGACGACGCGTCGTAACTTCCCCCTCTGCACTTGCATGCGCAGTTACCCGTCTCCTCCACCATGTTAACTTTGTAAATCACATCGTTAATGAACACCGACACATTGTGATGAATAATAGGCTGCCAGGGAGTTCTGATAAGCACCCTAGCTCGATCCAACCGGTGGAGATCATCAGTATCATCATCCAGGTCCACCAGATCCCCAATCCCAGCCACAATTTGTCTGATTGAATCTGTGTTCCATGCATGCAATGGGATTCCCCAACAGAGAATCCAAACCAGCCTAAAGCCAACCTTCAAATCTGGAGTCCATTTATGCAGTGTATGGAACATAGAGATCCCGTTTGCTTCTGCTTCTCTACACATGGCTTCTGCTTTGGAATCGCTAAGCCCCTTTAACAGCACCATATCATCACCCAAGTATTTGGGTGTAATATCATCGTCTCCATCCCACGAGAATTCCTCTTCCAATCTGTCAAAGTGCGACAGATTTCTAAGCCTGCCAATCCATGCGTTGTTGTACCAATTCCCCTTATTCGATGGAGTGGAAAGCCTTACGGTGGAATGGGACGGAGACATCGCCGCAAGGGCACGCACAGAGGGTCCTCTCCTCACCCCAGTGTGGCTGTGTGATGCGAGGGCATTCGCGTATGATTGGCGGTGCAGCATTTGTTTTGAAGAGTCATCATATCGTTCTGGTGGTGCCCAATAGACCTTTTCCTTGCCCTTATTCCTCATGATCTTTTTAACATCAATAGTCTCCCTTTGTTGGTGTTTATCTATCTTTGTCCTTTCCCTGCTGTGTTTAGGCAAATTGACATGTAGTTTGAGTCCGCCAACAACTAGATTATCTAGCTTTCGTTCAAGATAACCAGCATCCTCAACCCCTTTGAACCGTACAAAACCATATTTTCGACCACTCATGTTTCTGTTTTTTGCGATGAAAATCTCCCTAACATCACCCCACTTTTTGAACTCTGCCCACAATTCTCTTTCCCCCATCTCCTCAGGGAACCGAGTGAAATAGAATGAAGTTACCTCCGGTCTGTCCCTCCAATCTTGCCTCATCCTCCCCTGATGTCGATCCCTTGTGTATTCCCCAAAACGTTGGTCGTAGCCATTTCCGACGTGTTTGAGACATGGTCTATCCCTATAACCCTCACCAGTCCACTCTCTATACCTATTTCTGTTACCCACCCTCACCCACTCACTGTTTCTCTCTCTAAAATTCTCTCTCATCCTAAATAAGTGTAATGTTAAAAATGAGAGGCTCTTGAGAGGCTCTTGAGTGTAATTTCATTAAACTTCAGGGAATGTGAACTGTGAAGGTAATTCATCATAATGCATATTAACCCTTGCTTATAACCCGGGAATGGTTTGGTCATCTTTACATGTGTGTGGCTTCTAACTACTTTCTTTTCGCTTATCAGGAACTGATAGGACCTGTTCCGGAAGGATTCAATGACTACTTTGCAAGTCGATTTCCAAGACTCTTGATTGAAGTGTACAAAGTTATATACAAAAGTTGCAAGGACGATGAATGTTTTCAGAGATATTTCAGATACATTAACTAGTGCCTTGGTGTTGCTTGGATGGCTTGACAATTCATCAGCAGGAAAAAAAATGGTTGGTTGCAGCATGGAGCAAAATCTATTTACATTTACAGAATGGAGCAGTAGACTTGTAATGTAATATAATGTACATATGTTGCCATTCGCCACTGATTAATCTACCCCAAAGTTACAATGGAACACCATCTGTATTGTCCCTAGACCCTAGTGTTCAGAGGATTCAGCCAAATGTACATTAATATATTTTACATGGCTTTGATGAGGGTGGGAGGGGATTCTTGAATGTTTACCTTTTTACTTTAATTCTCAGTCATAGAGAAATTAAGAATTGTAAAAAACTTTAAATGTTTCGAAGGTCTATATATACAGGAATTAGAAGCAGGCAGTAGTTCATGTAACCAAAATAAACGATTATTATGACATCTCAAATATCCCGTGCTTGAATTTTTCATCTGATTTCGCTATATATTGTCTATTCTACGAAAATCTAATAGAAGGAGCCGAAGTTGAAAATCTTGTATCTCGTGCAGTTCCAAATTGACATTATATATACGTTAAATTTATTTTTTGGTATCGGATTTGTTTTAATTTAATTCTTGCAAAATATGCAAATCACATTATACGTGAAATTATTCAGCTAACTCCTATTGTCTACATTTATGAAAACTCCATTTATTCATCCCGTGTGTGGCTCACAAATTATGAATTGGTGTTTGTTTCTATCAGATATGTTTCTGGTTTCATATGTGACCCTCATCTATAATCGGTCCTTACTCAAAAAATTGTACATTCGTTCTGTAGTAGTGATAAATAGTGAAGTGCACACAACTAGTTCAATTCTTTTCCTCCTTTTCTCTTCTTCACCATTAAAAAGAAGCAAATTTTTTGCCTCAAACTCGGATCATTCTTGGTTTACTGTTGGGACTGTAGTTTTCACTATGCTCAATGTGATCACACTGGCTAGGAAACAAAGTAGCTTGAGAAAAAGCGCAATCGTTAGAAACCTCTCCACAATTTGAAATGTGACATGAAATGTATGCGAAAATTAAGATGGAGGAGCTGCACTAGGAGGAAGATAGTGTTCTTCTACGAGATGTAGCAGTACATGCTTTAGCAACTAACTATAGTGTCAACCAGGAAAGTGTTCGTACAGCACATAGAAATGCTGGGAGGGCTTTGACATCTCATTTTGTTTCCAGTGAAAGCTCGTTGTAATGCCAAGGCTATTATCAGAGTAAAGCTATGTTTGTCTACCCATTAAGAGTTTTTTCTTTTTACTTATTGCTCATGTATTTTTTTTTTACTTTCATCTTTCTACTACCAAAATGAGTAGAAAGCTTTAGAATTTTTTGTTCAACATATCATGACAGTAGATTATAAGGAGTAAACAAATTCCCGTAATTAAATAGACTAAAGAAATAATTAAAAACAGTTAGTCAAACATAAGGTGATGCTATGTTATAATCCATTGGCCACATAATAAATGACACTGTTTTCATGATTGCAATCAACAAATGAATTGAAAATGAAAAATGATTTTACATACATAAACTGAATAAAAAACTTTTCATTTCATGTATAAAGACAGTGTTAAAAATAAGTGTTACATATAGCTAACAAAAGTTCTAATTTATCCAACATATATATTTACTTGAAAAGAAGGAAGTACTAGTAGCCCAGTAGTTGCAGTATGAATGAAGAGCGTTGGTGATGTAGCTTGCATAAGAGGCTAGAAAATGATGTAGAAATACTGATCATACTTCGCTAGCACATTCACTTCTGCGAGAAGCATATCCCTACTTTGAGCTGATGGATAAGCTTCCTTCACTGCTTCTGTATGAGATCCTCTCCATTTTCCTTCTCTTGGACCGGCTCTTAAAGGTCTCTTCTTTTTCGTCTACAAATGAAAGGAAAGTCTTGAGATGTGAAGATTTTGATCCTATGTTTTGGCCTTCAGTAGAATCAAGTTCCTCTGAGACGTAGTGTTTGTAGTATTGCCTCCAAATCTGTATAAGATATATGAAGAGTGCAAGCAAGCAGGCAAGCCCACAGATCACATAGAGACCCCAAAAGCTTTTAAGTTGGAGTCTTTCCACTTCAAGCTTTGCACCTTGTGATAAGCAAGCGCTACTCAAAAGCCATTTGTCATGGATCCTTTGCAAATCTCCACTATCTATCATTTGCAATATGGCAGTTGACAGGTCAACTGCTAATGGCGAGTCCCGTGGAAAGGCCTGAAGAAAAATTTAGATATTACCATAAGCTGCCAACATCAAATATGGGAACCAACAATCTTGAACTCAATGTATAAAATTAAAAAGTAATTTCCTTCAACTCTTTTTCCCAGTTAAGAGTAACAAGTTGAATTCAATTCATTCAAGTAGTAAATAGATTAAGGATATAAAGAGAAGGGGGAGTTATTGAAAAGTAAGAAAAGAACAGCTAGGATGACATTTCTATTGCATGCAAGTATTATATGGGTATTGATAACCTCTGCCTTAGAAACTATTTGATGCAAAGCATAAATTATCTAATATCTCAGACCTTCAAAGCATAATCAATATTTTCTTTAAAATGAGTAATAAACGCTATTTTCATCCTTTAATGTGTCCTAAGCCACATGTTAACAAAACCCTTATTATATACGCAGTTGGTCTAAATTTTGCAGGTAAGTTATGTTTCTGTCAGAGATTTCAATCCTATCCCTGTTTACCCAGTAATAAAGTCCATTGACATTAGCAGTTGGTATAATCTGGCAGCAATGCACACAGACCAGAATACTTGAGGGGAAAACATGTAGTTACAACTATTTCTTATAGAAGGAAAAGGAAAAGGAAAAAGGAGAAAAAAACCAATGTAAATTGTAAAGAACATGTGAGAGATACTTACAAATCCCCAACCGTTTCTGGTGAACTCTTGACCTATAACAGTTAAATCACAACGGCTGGAGAGGAAGATGTCAGTGTAGGCACGCTCATCAATGTAAGCAGCAACACCCCCATTTTCTGGACCCTTTCTCAGTGCTTTAGCAGCTTCTTCTGGTGTTGTTAGAGGAACAAGCCTGGACTCATCAATATTCAATTCCTGAACTAAATAATTTCTAGCAAAAGAACCCTGTGTGTACCCAATAGGCTCTTTTCCAATTACTAAACTTTCAATGCCTTTAATGGGCGAATAAAGTTGTTGCACTGTGAGGATTGAGGTTAGACTTGCCGTGTAACTTGAGTTAATTATAAGAACTACGAATAACCATATAATCAACACAAAGCGACCAAGTGTGCTCAGTGTATTTTCCCCTGCATGGTAGACAAAAGCAACTTGATTAATCGAAGGGAAGCTACCAATTTGACAATAGATGTCACAGAAGACAAAGAACTGGCACTTACTGTGGGAAAAGAACATTGTTGAAAAACTAAACCTGCCATATGCAACACAAACAAGTTACAAACATAATAACCAAAGCTACAAGTATATATAATATGAAAATTGAAACCTCTTTAAAATTATTGCATGTATCATTAACATAGGTTGTGTTCTAAAAAGGTTCAATGTGATGAGCCTTGGAAAAGAGTGGAAGATACCAGACTTCCTTACCATAAAACAGTAACTACTTGTTTTTTGGGTGGTCCCCTAAATTCATCATTCACCCTGTGCTCCAAAATCCAAACAACAGCTCCCACTAATATGAAAAAGATAGCTGTGACACACCACATCTTTGGGGTAAAAGGGGCCAAAAAGGCCAAAGCATTGGATTCTGCCTTCTTTACCGGTGCTACTACCACCAGACCAGACTCAATATATGGCTGAGTAAAATCCACCATCCTTGTTCTTTCTGTAGTAATTGCAATGTCACCTACTGCACCATCAAATTCCTGCACGAGAAGCAGAAAATTGGTCTCAGAAGATTACCATAAAACATTCAAACTCCACAAAAAAGTTATTGGCATGATACTCACACCCGTTGTGATCAGACGGACAAGCTCAGTCATACTAGGATTGTTCTTACCATCCCCGTATGCGACAAACTTATAGGGGACCGCATAAGACAACAGGTTCACTGCAGCAAGAAATACATCAATGCAGAATCCCTCAAACATATCAGTACCTTTTATTTGTGAGACAAATTCTTTGTAGCTAACACCTTTTGGTACACCAATCTTTAAGAGCCTTCCATTGTTTGGAAAAACCCAACCACGAGGTCTCTCACCAGTGTTTCCAGGCCAAATTGGAGGGAACAGCTTTTGATTTTCTCTGGAACGATTGGCTGGTTTGGAATAAAGAGTTTCTGGAGGAACAACTGATAGTCCAGAATAATTAGACCAATAACCAATCCTCCGAGTTCCAGTTCCAACGACATTAATGATTTCATATGCAGGATTAACAAGGTTTCTATCAGATGTATACTTGAATGAACCTGATACACCAGTCATGTTAACCTCATAGATGTTACTGCGTAACAAATTTCCTTCATTGAAGATTTTCAAGGCGTCAAGATTCAAGTTGTCTCCATGTATGCTAGATAGCTTTGAATCAGTTGAGAATGTAATTTGGTTACCTTGCTTGAAAAAGGCATCAAGTGCATGAGCAAGCACAAACACAGTGTCGTAAGCATAGAGAGGTAAAAAGCTCAATCCAAGGTGGGCATTAGCACTATTTCCACTAGTCAAGTTTTTCCACCTAGAACCAAACCTCCTTTTGAGTTGTGAATCTGGCGTGTACATACGCGGTGTAAGAACTCCTTGAATGTCATCCAATGAATCTGAAGAGAGGGGACTGTTGATATCAAGCAGAGCAGAGAGGAAAGCAGTGGCTATCCAGACATACCCAGTTCCCATCATCCCAAGATTCTTTGCAACACTAAACAACATGGGGCCAAATTGAGTATTTGCATGAACAACTATTACCCGTGATTCTGCCAGAGCTACCTGAACAAGCACATTAGTAATCTCTTCCATAGATGCGTCAGGGCTCAAAGGTGCTTTATATGATATCCTGCAACGCCTCTCAGCAAGCTTATCGCCTAATGCGCCAATTCCATTTCTCCCATTATCATCATCAAGGTAGACAGCAATAACATCTTTCCAATCATGGTAGTTAACAAGGTCTGCTATTGCAGTCATTTGATAAAGATCACTGTGACAAGTTCTAATGAAGAATGGGAATTGAAGTGAAGAAAGGGTAGGATCCAAAGCTGAAAATGACAGCAGAGGGACTTGGAGCTCATTTGCAATATGAGTTATGACATGAGCTGTTACAGAACTATGGGGGCCTATTATTGCCACCGTACGTCTTGCCATGACCTGCAAAACTGTAATCACACAGAACTATAATCTGATAGAGTTGAAGTAACTTCATCTGTGGCTGAGAAAGATTATTTTTAAGCTTTAACACATAACAAGGGTGATACTATGAAAGACATACCCTCAGAAATGCTAAGGAAACCTCTATACTTAGAATCTTCTTGCAGTGAGAGGTTCAGCTTGGTTTTACCAAGAATATTAGGATCAGAATTTACATCTTCAACCGCAGCTTCTATAGCAATTTTTATACTTCTACCAACACTAGTATTGAAAGAGAAGAGAGCCCCAATATTTACAAAATCTGGTATTGTGGAATTATGCATGCCATCCCCATTTGAAAAGAACCCATTGGAGAGAACCATTAAAACCAAGAGCCAAGCTTTAATCATCGTTGGATGAGGGGCCTATAGAAAAATAGCCACTAATGATAAGCCTCCTCCACAATCCAGTGAAGCAAATCCCCATTTTATTTTATTTTTCTAAAAAAGAGTACAACTAACTAAATTAAGATCCTAGAAAGAGGTAGCAACATAACCACAAAACCAAGGATGTTATAGCTCACAAATTCAAAAACCAAATCCTAAACACATATCAGATATAAAGCAAATCTTAAACACACAAATCAAGATAGGAAAGAAAAAAAGCAATAAAAAGAATTCAATTTTTGTTAAGTTGAAGGGAAATATCCAAATACATGTCTTATTCTTTTAAATAATCCATATTTGTAGCGATGAAATAAATTCCTCCCCAAAATAAAAAAGTGCATATTGCTAAAGCAAAAAAGTATAGGATTACAAGGACAAACAACACAAATGTAAACAATAGAAATTTACTCAAAAGGGTTATACATGCCTGGTAGATTCACACAAAAGGAAGTGGCATCAAATACACAGTACCAAAAAGACAAATTTTAACCAGTAGCCAATAGCTACACAGGGAGAGGGAACCAAAAGTAGGAGGAGAGCAAGACCATCAAAAGCATAATGGAATACGGAGAATCTGGGCACTGAAGAAAAGTGGAGAAAATGGAGCCCCGGTTTGGCAAAAAGGATAGTTAATGCTAAGGTTGGTGCTGAGAGATATGGTCCATAAAAATTAATGCCACTGGGCAAACATGATTGATGTTCTCCTTGTTTTTTTATTTGTATTTGTATGATGATGGGAAATAGTGACCCTTGGCATCAATAGCTTGGGCATTGAACTTGAACCGTGTGTGTGAAATTGCCTTCAAGATAATTGTCGTTGTAGACAACAGCACAAGGCAACAATGTGATGATGTGAACTCTGACTCTTGAGGACTGTCCTCTCACACAAGAGTGGTGGGTCGGATTCTGGAACAGGACATACATTCACACATCATTAGTTATTTGGTTGTCTTCAAATCGGTGGCAATGACGTGGAATTTTTCTTGGACCGAATATAACATGTCCATGTTTTTCTTTACTTGCTGCTATTTATACTATTTAGGAAGACGACTTTGTGTTGTGTAGAACAAATGAATAATTAACACAATGTGAATTGGTACGTTTTGATATAAAATAATAACAACATGTTTGATTTTTCATGTGAAATAATTGACGGGATCATTGGTTGTAAGTGTTAAATTATTGGTGTGTTACATGTGGTGTGATTATATTATATAAAATCAAAGTAATGTAAGAATCACTACCAAAAAAGTAGTGTATGAATCCTTTGAGACCAATGATTTTAAAACTAGTTTTGATAAAATTTAATTTTAAGTTATGAAATGTAATTAGCACATGCATTTAAATTAAGAATTTAATTGAAATATATGGGAAGTGTAAAAAAATTATAGTATTACCAAATCACAAATATTGTGTATAATAAGTTTATTACTTTTTTTAATAATTGTTTTAAAGATTAATTAAATTAACTTATTAACAATAATTTCTTATTAGCTAATTTAACTTAACAGTACATGCCAATTTAACTTCTCTTTAAGCTGGTACAGTTGAGAAAGAATAAAAAAGAAAAAACTAAATGTAAATTAAAAAAGAAAATAAAAACTAAATATTTATTTATACCTTTTTTTCACTTTCCCAAAACAAAATAAAAAAATACATATAATTATTCGTATTTTCTTCTGTCTCTGTTTTCTGTTCTTTTCATAGAAACATATCTTTAATATTTTATGGTACAAGCTTTTCAGAGAATAAATGAAGTATATGCTTCAGCTGAAACTTGAAAGTGAATTGGGTGGAAAGTATGCATGCGATTGTATATTTGTATTCACCTCACCACGCACTACAAAGCGCATTATCATTATCATTCTAAATACAGTGGGACATCATCAAGACGGAAAATGAAATGTAGAAAGGAAAGAAGAAGAAGAAAAGGATGTAAAGATCTCTCGTATTTTTTATTTTTTTGTATCACTAATAATTTACTGGGCAGTGGCGGAACCAGGAATTTTATTGAGAGGGGACGAATATAAAAAAAAATTTATATCATAAATAAAAGTACTCCGAAAACAATACAAATCTAATATAAAAAAAATTATTACAGAAATTAAAATCACTTCAGATAAAATCATATGATGCATTTTTATCTACAAATCATAAAACAATAGTCATATGTTATTTTCTAGATACATCACTAGCTTCATCAATAATAAGACAAAACTTGACATTGACAATTTCTTCCCGTATTGTGTTCTTAATCTTTTCAGATAAAACATGAAGAATTTCCTTTTGAATTTTAGGGGAATTATATGATGCATTTCGAAGAGTTTTTTCTAAAACAATTGCTGCAACTTCTTGGTTATAGGAAGCTAAAAACTTTACCATCTTAAGAAAATTACCACGGTTAAGTGAATCCTAACTTTCATCATGACCTCTAAAAGCATATCCTTGAAGAGCAAGTCATCTTGTCACATCCACATAAACTTGTAGTCTCAAACGATTAGTTACAATTTCCTGAGAAGTAAGTTTTTCAACCAATATCTCAATATGTTGAGATTGGTTTATAAGATTACTACATGAACTCACAACATTTTTATGCATTGAGACAACATTTTTCCCAATATAGCGTAGAAAAGCACATTTTTCTCCTTCATTAACATTTTTCCAATTTCTAAATCCCTCAACAACAAATGTATTAAGTCCAAAACGACCACTGCCACACATGATTTACTAAATAAATAACAAGGCAAACAAAATGCAACATCTTTGCTTGGAGAATACTATAACCAAGATGAAAACAAATCAAACCAAGAACAACAAGAAGAAGAAAGAGAAAAAGAGGAAAAAAGAAAGGAATGAAGGGATACCTAAAACTCTTCTCTTTCACTGGTTTACCAAATGAAATAACTTTTTTGACTCCTCCTATTCTCTTGGGATTTGTGTTTCTTTTTTCTCATGTGTCCAGACCTTTCCCTTTTATAGTGTTCTTTCTCCCTCTTTCTCTTTATTCTTTTCTTTTTTATTATTATTTTTTCCGTTTTATCATCTTTCTCTTCTTTTTTTCTTTTTTCTGTTATCTCTATTTCCCATTTTATTTTTATTATATTTTCTTTCCTTTTTTATATATATTTTTTCTCTTTTATGTTTTCTTTTCTTTTTATTATTTTTATATTCTTTTTCTTTTCTTTTTTTTTACTATATTTTTTTTATATTTTTTCTTTCCTCTTTTACCTTTTTTAATATTTTTTTCTTTTTTTTTCATTTTCATTTTTTTTTATTAATTTTTGTAGGGGGGGCGGTGGCCCCCCCTGATTCCGCCCCTGTTACTGGGATGCGATAAGGATTGCATTTCAAACTTGCTTTTTTAAAACTATATATTAAGATATGTCTAAGTAATTTTAATTGTTCTTCAAAAGGTAACTTTAATTATAAAAAAAAAAAAAAGAAGTAATATTATAACCTCTTATTCTTATATGACTCCGGAGCACGGACATATTGTTTCCGTCGGGGAATCAATTCGGTGTCAGGTTGTTCTCACTTGACTAATTCTATAAAAAAAAAATAGTTTTAACAAGTATAATTGATTAATTCAAAAAATATAATCGATTAATACACTATTTAATCAATTAAATTATTCTTAAAAAAACTTAACCAAGTTGATTTGGTTAAAAATTAATCAAATCGTGGCCCACGTAGAAGATACAAATGATTTTAAATAAAAATGATCAAGCATTTTAAAAAACAAATGGTGTCATTTACGTGGCCTTAATTGATCTTTTTTCTCTAATATAGGGTTTAATGATTTTTATTTATTCTACTTTAGTTCTTATATTTTCAAATTGTGCATTTTTGATCGAGGGGTGCAGCTTAATTGATTAAGCGTGTAAATTATTATAAATTTTTGACATTATCTTTTATTCTCATGGATAAAAGAATTTGTTATTTTTTAAATCTTAATCACATAAATGTGAATAGGAGTGGAAATATTAGTTAAACAGGCTTTATATCTTATATATTTAAATAAAAATTAAGAATCAAGTTTGGGGCCTTTTTAGGTTTAATCTGAAAATTTAGCTTGATCTGTTAGTCAACCATAATTCATTTTAAAGTTTTTATACAGATATAAAAACTAATACGCCAAACGTCCGATGGACTAATGAAAAAAAATTATTCAGCAATAAAAAGTTAAATTATTATTTTTTATTTAATTTGTTTTTAACTTTCAATTGGTTTTTTATTTTTTAAAAATTTAATTTGATCCTCTAATTTTTAAAATTGATTCGGCTTAGTTCTTTAATATTTTTTGGGTTCAATTTGATCATTTAATTTTTAAAATCAATTCAATTTTATCTCGTCGTCTAAATTAATTTGAATAATTATGTCATCTAAAATTGTTCGTTCTCTCTAAATGTGTATTTTGTGATAATTTATGTGATTTTAAGTAGTAAAAAAAATTATTAACACTGTTAGTCCAATTAAGAGGATATGATGAAAGTAAATTAATTTAAAAAAATAGAACATCAAATTGAATCAAAAAATTATAGGTAAATTACTCTGATAAAAAAAATAATGAAAAAACAAAACTTTATGTAAAATAAATAATATATAAAAATTAAAATTACTATTACCCAATACAAGAGACAAGGGTAAGTAGGTTATAATAGTTAACTTTATAATTTTTTGAATTTTACAACCTTCTATCTCCCCGTTACTTTTTTTTTTCGTGGGTCTTTTTCGTATTCGAAAGGCATAAAGTTTGAATTAAAAAAAAATGCTACATAATCGACAAAAGTCAACATAACAATCATTTTTATTTTTATTAAAAGTAAAAATAATAGCACTACCTTGCTCAATTTTAAAGGGAGTACTAAATATCAACATACATAAAAAAATATTCATTCATTGAAATTTATCCTATATCGATTATAACCACTTCAAATTTTTTAATATGTAGAAATAAAAAATAATGGAAGAAGACTTCCAATAATTTATATATCTTACTTAACCAACTAAATTAAACCTCTTTATCAATTTAAACTTCATAATGATTGAAGAACTCACACAAGATGACAAAACTAATAGGTCATCTTGGACTAGCATGTTACGAAGAATGCTAAGCCACATGGATAAGGAGGTCATCCCAAATGAAAAACACAAAATCATTCACCAATTTTTTGTTGAATTAATCAAATATTTTTTATCCATAAAAATAAAAAATAATATACTCACATACTTTTATTTAACTACCTGGCCTAGATTCTCTTAAAAATTAATCATATTACTACAGCACAGAGAGCCTAAAATCAATAAGAGTCATATCCAATAAGGCAAGAAAATAAAAGGAGTAGCAAAATGGAGAATCTTACAAGAACTATATATAACCAACTCAAACTTTGTAAAAAAAAAAAAACCAGAAACCTGTTATCATCTCTGAATATGTGACCAGAGATTGAGTTATTATTGTTTTTTAATCATAATATATATATATATATATATATATATATATCTTTGTTGATGAAGTTGACCACCTATGACTTAAGAGCTATTTTACCCTTAAAATATTTTAAAAAAATTATTTATTTAGAATATAATATAAAAAATAACCCTAGCATACTTATACTTATGATACTCGGATTAAAATACAATAAATATAGACTTAAATATATTAGAAATTTTTAAAATATATTCAAATTTTGTAACTGATCTCTTAAAAAAATTTGTTCTTCATTGGATCCCTAAAACTTCAAAAATTTTGTAGAAGATCTCTATCATTAGTTTCCGTCCAAAACATGATGATATATCCGTTAGCTAGACATATCAGTGATACATATATGAAATCACATTAAAGGTATTAATAACATGATGTGTCACCTGAATTTTTTTATTTTTATATTTAATTTAATTTAATAAATTATTTTATTGATAAACTATTTAATTTAGCTTGTTATTGTTAGATTTATTTTAGTTTTCATCATACGGTTCTAAATTTTCTTTTTTCTCTACCTTTGCTTATCTTTTCCTATTTTTCCTTTTCTTTTACCTCTCTCTTCTCTCTCCCTTATCTTCTATCCCCCACCTACTCACACCACCATCTCCACCACCCCTAAATCAATAAGCACCAAAACCACAGTCTGAATCGTAACATATTTGGTCAAAAAAGACCTCACACAGTAATCAAAACCAGATTTGGACATATCCAAAATCCATAAATGCCTCCCAAAAGCAAAACACTTACATGTACCCCCAAGCCATTGGGGAAAAGAGAAGTACATGGAAGCAAGAAAGAACATTTCCATATCGATAACATGGTCCAACCCAAAAGCATAAATGACTTCATCAGAACCCCCAAAAGTCATGTGCAGCTTCTGCAACACCTTTTTCCTCTTCCTCTGCACCTTCTCATCATCAACAATTCTCACTTCTCCAACCTCTTCTCCCTCTCTTGGCTCCTTACAACACCCATCCCCCCACCCCAAAACTCAATCCTCATACTTTGACTGTGAAATTTTTCAGAATATGGCGTAGTTCCAACTGAAGTTCAACGCATTCAGGCTCTCCACGAGATCCAACAACTTGTTCTGCAAATTCTCGTCGCTCCTAAACTCCATTAACAAATTCTTTTTCAAAACTGACTTCACCACCAAGTAATCAAACACCCCTCGACCTAGAACCTCCGCCATTTTCGCTTTCCCTTCCTCATTCCACACCCCTCCCAACCCCATCTCAATCTTCATCCTCAAAACTCAACAAAATATCTACTTTCTCAACACCCAAATCTAGAAAATCTCAAATCTTTCGCAACCCAACAAAATAGTTTATAAATAAAATAGTTCATTAAATTAAACAAAAAATAAAAAATCTAGGTGACATGCTTGTATCACTAACGTGACTTCATACGTGTATAGCTGATGTGATTTCATAGTGTTTAGACAAAGACTAATGACAAGATTTTTTATAAAACTTTTAAAGTTTCAAGATTCAACCGAAAAAAAAATCAGGGATTACGAAATTCATATATATTTTAAGAATCTTCAACATATTTAAGTGATAAATATATATTATTTAGTTTCACATGTTAAAGGACTCATTTTTGTTTTCTTTTGAGTATTTGTAACAATATGTAAATGTTCTTCTTAGGGCAAAATTAAGGCAAATGTAATTATATATATAGTAAATGTTTTTTATTCTTTATTTTTATCTATAAAATATATATAACTCAAAAATTAATTATATTTTGATATTTTTATTTTTAATTGAGTTTTAAGCAGAATTATTATTACGATATTATTTAAAATAATTGTATAACTAATAATTGATAACAATATAAATACAACTCAAGGTAATTTTATATTAAATTTGATTCCTTTAAATTGAGCCTCCCACTTTATAAGTAATTACATTCAAACGCATCCACAGTTTCTTTTGGATATGCATGTAATATTAATCGTTAATGTTTTCCTCACGGACTACTTTTTAAAGTGGGTTGCTCATTTTAGAGAACCCATATTTTTTTTATATAGATTTTGCTCTTCTTCTATCTAACTTTATTAGAGAATAAAAGAATTAATCTCTGTGGTTAAAGGAGAAAATTAACCTGTAATATTTTAACACATTCTCATCTGTATTGCATATAGTGTTTAAGGAGTTATGAAAATCAATATTGACGAGGTTGTTAGAGTAAGACAATGTGTTACTGTCAAAATTATTTGGCGAGATCATGGTAACTAGTTATGGCCGCGGCTAGAAAAGTTTTTCTAGGCATGAATTTTCTAAAGAAAGCTACCTGAAATATTAGCTATTCGAGGGGCAATTCAGCTTGCAAAAGAAGGCATACAAATTATAAAAAATAAAAAATAAAAATGAAATATTTTCTGACGTTATTATGTAATATATATATTAATTGCTATACTGTATGAATAATTATTATGTTATTTAATATATATCAGATAAATTAAGTGATTAATTAAATATGTTTAAATAAATTTCTAAATAAAGATGAAATAAATGAATAAATACCAGTACTGGATCAATTAGATTTAATAAAAACTTAATGATCCAACAATAAAATTTCTTTCTCTCAAAAATGATAAATAATTACTACAATAGAAATAAGTACATTTTATTTATTTAAGATTTCCTGATGGTGTTTATGAAATTTTATTGGATGATAATTTATTATAAAAATTTAAAAATTAATTTTCTAATAATTGATATCAAAATCATTATTATATTGAATTATCGAATATTTATTGTGAATTTTATTTATTCTTGAAAATTGCATTTACCCAGTTCATAATAATATGATTACCACAAGGGCACGCGGTTAACTAGTAATACAAATGGTAGCAAAAGAAGCCACATGTGAGTTCCTTCGAAGCGCTACAATGGCGAGCGCAAAACTTGCAATTGCCAATCACTTTATACATACTCTTCTTAACGGTTCCCCCTTCTCTCTATCTCTATTTTGGTCTTCATTTTTCTGCTCTTAATCTTCTCCCTTTGGCACAACACCATGTGTTTCTTTCTGTGCACGCTAGCAGCTAATACATATCACCACCCTTTTTTCATTTGCTCGCAAAACAATCTCTTCTTCTGATCTGTATTGTGTTTCTCACGGTTTCCTTGAGTAAAGTTGTTTTTTTTTCTCTTTCTCGGATCAAGTGCGAACCACATTTGGAATAGTTTTTTCTTCTTGTGTGATCATCGGGAGTGTGGTTTAAAAATGGCGTGTGTGTCGGTTGTGGCGGTTGTTTGAACAGTTTTATAGAAGCTTCTGGCATAAGGGACAAATAAATCTTTAAGCTTTTTGTTTGGTCATGGTTGTGGTTGTGGTTTGATTGGTGTTATGGGACAAGGACAGGTTTCACGTGTGAGGCAGCTACAATGAGTGGTGGTGGTGGTGGGTGCCCCTGCCCCAGGGGCAATAGTGAGTGTTCCATGGAGGATCTGAATGGTGATACGGTGGGGAATTTGAATCAGAATGCTGCAAAACCTCCAAGGGACCATTCGGTTATGCGCCATTGCAGCAGCTCTTCTTGGTCTGCTGAACCGGTTAGTATATATCATGAAATTGAAATCCTATGTTTTTGTTGATGTGGATTGGATATCTAGATTCAATAATAGCTTTGCAGCTTTGATGGATGTGGAAAAAAAAAATGGTACAAATCTAGGATTTAGGAAAGCTTGGAACATATTGTTTTGATATCATCCTAGGACTGTTAATTGTTGTATTACAAAAGAGGCTTGTAGCGTGTTTGGTTCCACGTCCTAGATGTGGTTTTTCGTGTTTATTGAGAATCTAATAGTTATAGCTTCCACATCCTAAACATGATTCTTTATTTCTCAACGAGTGCAAACATGCACTTGGATCTTATCGAATCTGCAGCAAATTGCAAAATGGTCGGTAAACTTTCTGATGATGTTTATTGATGATTTACAAAAGCTGCAGCCTTAGGATAATTTCCCTTGAAAGTTGGTAAAATGGCATTTTAGTATTAAACTTTTGAGTAACTTACATGCGTTTGTTGGTTTGTGTCCTTGTTTTGACCAGTTTGTTTCAATTAGAGTGTCTATGTCTATTAATCAATAGAAAGAGAAATGCAGTTTGAGTTCCATGGAAAGAAAATGGATTGTTTATTTGTTCAAGTTGGGGTAACCCATGTATTTTGATATAGTCTTAACTAGTAATTATGACCTTTCTTCTTTTGTCTAGGAATCAAATATTAATATTGTTGGACTTAAATCAAGCACAGAAGAAAAAACAGACTTTTCACTTGTATTGCGATCTGGATGTTGTTCTGACAAAGGACCAAAGCAATACATGGAGGATGAGTTCATATGTGCTGATATTCTTAGCGAATGTGTCGATCTAAGGGAAGACCTTCCTTCTCCTGCAGCATTTTATGGGGTATGCTTATTCGTTTTGAGTTTGATCGATCCCATTATTTACCTAATGAAATGGGCCAAATCTCTTCATAAGTGGTGCAATGTCCAAGACATGAATGAATTTCCCATCACTGATTAACCACATAGGCCTAAAAGATTTACAAAGATATATAAATGATAAAAATTACTTAGTTGAAAACATGTATTGAACTATTTTATTAATATTCCAATCTGGTTGCCATTTAAATACCTTATAGATTAGGTACTCATGGAGATTGATATACAGGTATTTGATGGACATGGTGGTGTTGATGCAGCATCATTTACCAAAAAGAACATTCTCAAGTTTATTGTTGAAGATGCTCATTTCCCGTGTGGAATTAAGAAAGCAGTTAAGTGTGCATTTGTGAAGGTTGATCATGCGTTTAGAGATGCTAGTGCTCTTGATAGTTCTTCAGGCACCACCGCTCTAATTGCCCTTATGTTGGGAAGGTAAGGACTGAGAACCATATAGTTATCAATTCAGATCTAAGCACATAGATTTTCATGTATGCTAGCACATTAATAATTTTACTACTACTACTACTACTACTATATTTTGCAGTTCCATGCTTATTGGCAATGCAGGAGATTCACGTGCTGTATTGGGCAAACGGGGCAGAGCCATTGAACTTTCCAAAGACCATAAACCAAATTGCACATCTGAAAGATTAAGAATTGAGAAACTGGGTGGCGTCATCTATGATGGATACCTCAATGGCCAACTATCAGTGGCGCGTGCTCTTGGAGATTGGCACATCAAAGGTTCTAAAGGTTCCAAGAGTCCCTTAAGTTCTGAACCTGAACTGGAGGAGATTGTGCTGACAGAAGAAGATGAGTTTTTGATAATCGGTTGTGATGGATTGTGGGATGTGATGAGTAGCCAATGTGCTGTTACAATGGTGAGGAGGGAGCTCATGCAGCACAATGATCCCACCACATGTGCAAAAGTACTTGTTTCTGAGGCCCTCCAACGCAACACATGTGACAACCTGACAGTTGTGGTGGTGTGTTTCTCCAAAGATCCACCTCCTAAAATTGAAATTCCTAGATCATATAGGAGGAGGAGTATTTCTGCTGAGGGCCTTGATCTTCTAAAGGGAGTTTTGAATGGTAGATGAATAAAACTCGTTACTGATATGTTCAGATTATTGAGTAGGGTGTTATTGAACATTGTTGCTTGCTTAAATGTCAATAATAATGTTACACAACTTTGTAACAAATCGAATTTTGGAGTACCAATCAGATTCAGAGCCTTCTTTACTTATACTATATGATTATTACAAGAACTTTCACCCGGCAAGGTTCACGTTTACTTCTGGTCTTGTTATCTACAACAAGCTTCTTGAAGACCAATTTTTTGAGAATCCTTCAGCGCCAGTCTTCCCATTTTCAATGGCGGTTTAAGTGATACAAATACACAAAACAATAACAAACTTTCATTGTCCACTGATAAGAGCTATGAAGTAAATGTTTATTTTTTCTTTTCCCCTTTGTTTATCTTTTACAACACTTTCAAGTCATTGTAAATTTGTTAGGAACATTCACGTTTTTTAATTGTTGTTGTTGACCTGTCTTTGCCTTTACACACATCGCAAATTAAAGGAAAAACAAAAAATCACTTACAAAGTTAAGATATAACATTCACTCGGCTGAACAACAACTCACTTGAAATAAATCTCTTAAAAAGACAAATCAAGATAATCAGGAATCGATTGAGTTAAATAATATTCAAGAAAACCATAAACATTCAAAAGTAAATCTCAAATTTGACCGGTAAAAAGTTACAGGTGAGTATTTAAGAATTACAAATGCTATATCTATTAATCTATGGGCTCGGAGGATCGATAAGATGTTATATGCTTTAAAATTCAAGTTTATGAATGAATATTTATTGGTGAGAGAATGAAATTGGATAAAAATAGTAAATCATGGCTCAAATTTTTAAGAAAAAATAAGTTACCTTTCGATTATATAAATTAATTTTATACTATCATTTAATTATAAATTATAAGGTTATTAATATTTCTAATAAGTACAATTCAATTATAAGTTTATTAATTTTTATAATAATTACAATTCATATGTTTGTTTTTTTATAATAATTATCTTAAAAAATTATATTAACAGTAATTTCTTATTAATCATATAAATATATTTTACACTCTTGTTACATTTGTTTTTCAAGGTCAGAGGTATTCTATTTAGAGTTTTAGACAATCTTGTTTAAGCATATAAAAATTATTGTGTATGAAAAAAAAAATATTTAAGTATTCAATACAACTAAAAACCTTATATTAAAATTCGAAATTACTTATAAAATTAAAGAAAAAACTTGTGTGTGTGGAGTGTCAACTGAGTGAGGCGATTTTGTGGCTGGGAAAAGTAGAGTAGCTGCTACTGAATACTGATCGATGAGATGCGTAAACTTTGGAAAGCATTGGCATATCCTACATCCTCCCCAACCCATTATATAAGGCGTTTCCAATTCCAAACGCATTCATCTTCGTCCTCTGCACCAAGCCAGGAGCATGTTTCGCAGCTGATACTGGACCAGAAATCTGCTTCCGAGGCAGTGGAATACTTCAGATGGGCCTCCACCGTCCCCAACTTCGTCCATTCTCAATCCACATACCGCGCCTTGATCCACAAGCTCTGCACTTTCCGCCGTTTCGACACCGTCAAGCAACTGCTCGACGAAATGCCCCACTCACTCGGCGCGCCACCCGGGGATGACATCTTCATCACCATCATCCGCGGCCTCGGCCGTGCCCGGATGACCAGAACTGTCATCAAAGTCCTTGACTTGGCGTACAAGTTTCATGGCAGCCCCTCCCTCAAGATTTTCAACTCAATTTTGGATGTCCTTGTGAAGGAGGACATTGACATGGCTAGGGAGTTTTACAGAAAGAGCATGATGGCAAGTGGGGTTGAGGGGGATGATTACACTTTTGGGATTTTGATGAAAGGGTTGTGCCTCACTAATAGGATAGGTGAAGGTTTTAAGCTCTTGCAGCTTATTAAGTCTAGAGGGGTTGCCCCAAACACTGTGGTTTACAACACTTTGCTTCATGCCCTTTGTAGGAATGGGAAGGTTGGGAGGGCCAGGAATTTGATGAATGAGATGGAGGACCCTAATGATGTTACCTTTAATATTTTGATATCTGGGTATTGTAAGGAAGGAAATTCAGTTCAGGCTCTTGTCCTGCTAGAGAAGAGTTTTAGCATGGGGTTTGTGCCTGATGTTGTTAGTGTTACTAAGGTGCTGGAGATTCTGTGCAATGCCGGCCGCGCCACGGAGGCGGCTGAGGTTTTAGAGAGAGTTGAGAGCATGGGAGTTTTGCTAGATGTTGTGGCTTACAACACCCTGATAAAGGGGTTTTGTGGAGCAGGGAAGGTGAAGGTTGGGCTTCATTTTTTGAAGCAGATGGAGAACAAAGGCTGTCTACCTAATGTGGATACCTACAATGTACTGATATCTGGTTTCAGTGAGTCTAAGATGTTGGATTTGGCTCTTGATCTTTTTAATGATATGAAAACAGATGGGATCAAATGGAACTTTGTTACATTTGACACATTAATCAGAGGTTTGTGTTCAGAAGGAAGAATTGAAGATGGTTTTTCTATTTTGGAGTTAATGGAGGAAAGCAAAGAAGGCTCTAGAGGACACATAAGTCCTTATAATAGCATAATATATGGCCTGTTAAAGCAAAATCGATTTGATGAGTCAGCTGAGTTTCTAACAAAGATGGGGAACTTGTTCCCCAGAGCTGTTGACAGAAGCCTGATGATTTTAGAGCACTGCAAGAAGGGGGCTATTGAGGATGCAAAGAGGGTATATGATCAGATGATTGATGAAGGTGGAATTCCAAGTATTCTAGTTTATAACTGCCTTGTGCATGGATTGTCCCAGCAAGGTAGTGTCCGGGAGGCCGTTCAGCTGATGAATGAAATGATTGCTAATAACTGTTTTCCCATTCCATCTACATTGAATGCTGTCATCACTGGTTTTTGCAGACAAGGAAAAGTTGAGAGTGCCTTGAAGTTGGTGGAAGACATAACTGCAAGAGGTTGTGTACCGAACACAGAAACTTACAGTCCCTTGATTGATGTCCTTTGTAGGAATGGGGACCTTCAGAAAGCCATGCAGGTCTTTATGCAAATGATAGACAAGGGCATCCTTCCTGACCTTTTTATTTGGAATTCACTGCTACTTAGTCTGAGTCAAGAAAGACATTTCAGTAAGAATATGATCAACATAGATTACATACTCTAGTACTCGGGTGGATTGTGCAAACTCTGTCCCACTTAGTGCGTGTTTGGATTTCCGGTCCAAACCTAGGTTTGGGCCAACCTCCGTTGCCGAGAAACACCAATTATCATGTTTTGGGGGTGATGGACTTCGTGTCAACGCATGTCCATCCGCAAAGCAAACACACCTTTAGTAATAAGTATTCATGGCCGGCAAAAAAATTTAAATATTGTAATTTTAATAAAAAATTACGTATATACAGCAGTTTCAAAGTTATTTACGAGTGTATGGCAGTTAGTGGCGCCTTACGGAGGCGCGACCGGTGGCGCCAGGACCAAACGTCCTCAGACGCGCCCTTAGGAGGCGCAACAGGATACCAGTGGCGCCTTGTGGAGGCGCAATCCTGCACCAGTAGCGCCCTATGGAGGCGCGATCCTGCACCAGTGGCGCCCAGCGAAGGCGCGACCATGCGGCCCTATAAATACCGCCATTTTGGCTGTTGGAGCTCATTTGTTGAGTTTCTCTCTCTCTCTAAAAAGCCTTCCTCTGCCTTCTCTCTAGGATTTTAGGTAGTTTGAAGAAATTTGCAGCGAAGCTCTGCTCAAGTAAGTGTTTTTATATATTATATTAAATTAATATTTTGTTATAAATAATTATTTTTAGTGTAAGAAATTGTTAAGATTTAGG
>PYAF01004812.1:1717520-1752503 GCA_007407185.1 Glycine tomentella | reverse complement strand
ATCTTTCATATCTGTATAAAATTAAAATTTTATAATTGTTAATTAAAATTTAATGATTAAAATACACAAATATATGTAATAAATATTAAAAATTAAAATTACAATTATATATCATTTCCTGTCACCTATACTTACAATAAGTTATTGTTTGTGGTTCAAAAATATAAAGTACAATCTAGTTTGGACTATTAATTTTAAGAATTTTTGTAACAACTAATAATAATTTTCTGTCATCTCGTCTCAAATTATCTTTGCATTTTAAGATATGTTATACATATATGCTAATACTTTTTTTTGTGTGCATATATGTTGATACATATAAACAACAGATTGTGAAGGAAATGTAAATGAGAACTATTTATCTAAAGTTAATTTTTATATATTTCAATCAACCAAAGAAAATTAAAATTATTTTTTCTAAGTTAAAATAAACGAAACTACTTACCTAAATATTTGTATGACAACTAAAGTGAATAAAGAATATAGTTTTTTTTATAATTAATTAAAAACTAATTTTTCAAATTTTAGTATTTTATAATTTTATTATATATATATATATATATTAGTATAATTTTAATAAACAATAATAAAATTTTAATTTTATATATAAATAATATAAAAGAGAAATAAAAAAAATATATTAAATGTGATATTCATAAGAGTATAAGGTAAGGGATACCAGCACAGGCCTCCCTGGAGGCAATCTAATAAGTAGTGAGCACCACAAAACACAAACCCAAACACGTTTTCCTGAAGCATTTTGATATCTTTTTCTTACAAAAATCCCGAGAAAGAAGCAATGGTGTTGGCGAAGGAAGCGGAAGCAGGATCCTCATCCTACTCTCTGCCACCTTACCCAAGAGAGGACACCCCTCTCCTGGGCAAGTCCCCTCCACTCTCCTCCAACATCAAGACCTTCGCAAACATCTTCATCTCCATCGTCGGGGCCGGCGTCCTGGGCCTTCCCTACAGCTTCAAGCGAACGGGCTGGCTCATGGGCCTCCTCATGCTCTTCGCCGTCGCCTTCCTCACCTACCACTGCATGATGCTCCTCGTCCTCACCCGCCGCAAACTCGAATCCCTCACCGGCTTCTCCAAAATCTCCTCCTTCGGCGACCTCGGCTTCTCCATCTGCGGCCCTGCCGGCCGCTTCGCCGTCGACTCCATGATCGTGCTTTCCCAGTCCGGCTTCTGCGTCAGCTACCTCATCTTCATCTCCACCACCCTCTCCTTCCTCTCCAACAACGTAACCACGCCTGTTTTTCTAGGCTTTTTAACTCCCAAGGTTCTTTTCCTCTGGGCCTGCTTCCCCTTCCAATTAGGGTTAATTTCGGTTCGCACCTTGACTCATCTGGCTCCATTGAGTATTTTTGCTGACGTTGTCGATCTCGCTGCCAAGAGTATCGTGATGGTCCAGGATGTTTTTGTTTTTGTTAAGAACAAGCCCGATTTGAAAATATTCGGGGGTTTGTCGGTGTTCTTCTACGGCATAGGTGTGGCGGTGTATGCTTTCGAGGGAATTGGAATGGTTTTGCCTTTGGAAACTGAGGCGAAGGACAAGGAGAAGTTCGGTAGGGTTTTGGGTTTGGGGATGGGTTCGATTTCGGTGTTGTTTGGTTTGTTTGGGGGTTTAGGGTACTTAGCGTTTGGGGAAGAAACTAAGGATATTATTACCACCAATTTGGGGCCTGGGGTGATTAGTGTTTTGGTTCAGTTGGGGCTTTGTGTTAATCTCTTCTTCACTTTTCCGATTATGATGAACCCGGTGAATGAGGTGATGGAGAGACGGTTCTGCGGGTCGAGGTACTGCTTGTGGCTGAGGTGGGTCATGGTGTTGGTCATATGCTTGGTGGCGCTTTTGGTGCCCAATTTTGCGGATTTTTTGTCCTTGGTAGGGAGCAGTGTGTGTGTTGTTCTGAGTTTTGTGCTGCCTGCGATGTTTCATTGTATGGTTTTTAAGGAGGAGTTGGGGTGGAGGTGTGTTCTTTGGGATGGGGCAATTGTGGTTTTTGGGTTTGTGATTGCTGTCACTGGGACTTTCACTTCCGTGATGGAGATTCTTTCGCCTACCCCTACAGCATGATTCAGCACAAAACAACTTGTTTGGGGATAACCATTTTGGGTGCTGAAAGATACTACTCTTTTGTATCTTTTATTCTGAACGTTCTTTTGAATAGAGTGTAATGGTAAAAATTCAAACATGTTCAATGGGAGAAACTGAGGTTTTTTGATGCGGCAACCGTGCTTTACATGTTTTAAGTGTGTAAGCTTGGTTTGTCCTTGATTGCTGGGAGGAATTTCTTATAGTTGGATTTGATGCTGCCTGAATGAATTGTTCAGTTTGCTGAATGACCTGTAGAATAAAGCTCTATCTATTCTTTGTTGTTGTAAGTTGTTCATTTTTTTTTTTGTAAAAATTTTATCGTATGTTTATAATAAAGTTTGAGAATTATTCCATTGGTTAGCTGTTTGAGATTTTCTGCTTCATTACTTTTGCTTCTATGGATCAAAGAGAGACTCTCAGAACTTTGAATTAGTTTCGTGCCTTGCACAAACACCTTTCATGCTTTGTTTCCGATTCATGTTTGGCCTAAATTTAGGATGGTAGGTAGTTGTCCCTTTCTCTCGTGCAACTCAATGACCCGATGCGAGCATGGGTCTAGAAATGGCGACCATGTCTGATTTGTCTGTTGCAAAACCCGAATTTGAGATTGAAACATTGTGTTTGAATTAGATATTGCATGATTTATTTTGTATTAACTTGATTTCACAGCATTAAGATGATTTTACTGGCTGGAGAAACTGGGCGAAATGACGGTAACGTCGGTAAGGGAGTAATTTTTTTTCAAAATTTTCAAATGGGTAAAATTTAAATTAATACCCAGAAAAGGGGTGAAAAGGGGTAAGTCGGATGCTACTTCTTCTGAATTGAAAATCATTATGACTTGTGCTTTTTTTATTATTATTAAAGTCATAAAAAAATTATATTTTTAATTTTTAATTTTTTTTAATACCACTTTAAAGTCGAGATTGAGTATTTTTTTAAGATCCTAAATTATTTACAACTTTAAAGTTGTAAATATTTTTTATTTTTAATTATTTAACAAATTAATGTATTTTTTTATTTTATTTTCTATATTTTTATTAATGTTAAGAATTATTATTTATTTTGTAAATTTAAGTACAAAGGGAGATATGAAATTCTAAAAACAATCCAAAACTTTATCCCAAAGACATTTTTGTAATTTCTTCAAATTTTCACAAAATATTTAAGTCAAAAAAATATCTAAGTGTATTTTGGTAATTTTAATCTTAAATGTATTATGGTAATTTGTCACTCACACCAGGGATATGATTGTAATTTTTACTCAAAAATATATAACCAAAATATTCAAGGGCATTTTTGTATTTTTTCTCAAGGACATTTTTGTAATTCCTATTTCAAGGATAATATGATAATTCTTACATGAAGGGAAATGATAATATGATCATTCTCCTTCAATATTTTTGTAATATATTTTTTTATCTTTAATTAACATATTTAAATTTTTGGGATGTTATATTTTGCGTGTTCCAATCCCATGCCTATGCCTCATTGAAGTGTACATCTCTACTGATCTCAACATTATGCTTGTGTGGATTGTAGAGTCTATAGGCACTAGTAACATGATAGCATATTAGTATCGTTGACTAACTTTTATCATCTAGTTTTATCCTTTTTGGCATCAGGAATATGTTTATAGAACAAGGATCCAAATTTCCTTAGATGTTTGACCAGTGGCTTTCTTCCAGACCAAATCTCTTATGGGACTTTCTCTTTCAATCGTTTAGTAGGACATCTGTTTAACAAATAAGTTGTTGTACTCACAGCTTCTCCCCAGAAAGAATGAGGTAGCTTCTTATGTTTCAGCATGCTCCTCGCCATGTCAAGGACAGTCTTGTTTCTTCTTTCTGCCAAGCCATTATACTGTGGTGTATACGATGTTGTTACCTCATGAATTATTCCATGTTGCTCACATTAGGTGTTTAATGCCTTTGAAGTGTATTCTCCGCCTTTATCTGTCCTCAGAACCTTCAAAGCTTGTCCAATTTGCTTCTCTGTCATCACCTTGATCTAGACAACAAAGAGCACCTCATCCTTTTCCTTGACCAAGTACAACCACATCATTCTGCTATGCTCATCTACAAATGATGTAAATATTTGTTTCCACCCAGTAATGGTACCTCAAAAGGAACACACACATCAGAATGCACAACACCAAGTACACTGGATGCTCTCATTGACAAATGTGGATTAAATGAATTTCTCGGTCGCTTGCCAATGAGACACACCTCACACACCTTCCCTGGTACATTTAATTTTGACAGACCTATAACCATATTATCAGCTACTAACTTATTCAGACTTTTTAAACTTAAGTGACCAAACTTGAGATGTCAAAGCCAACTCAATTGGTTAATCTTTATAGCCATTAAACATTGTACTTCTACTACCTTAATGTTGGCTTGAAAGGTTATATTTTTTAAGAGTGGAGATCTCAAGACTAGCTTTAGATTAGGATCAAACAGTTCCAACATTTCATCCTTCATTGACACAGAAAATCCCTTCTCAACCAATTGTCCTACACTCATCAGATTGCATCTCATCCCAAGAACATACAACACATTTTTAATGAGTGTTGTTTTTCCATCTTTTCTTTGAATGAGAATGTTCCTCGTGCCTTCTGCACTTAGAGTTCTACTATCTGCCAATCTGATCTTGGATCTCCTGTTTTCATCAAAATCACCAAGCCATTTCTTGTGACCTGTCATGTGATTAGAGCAACCAGTATCTAGATACCAAGCCTCAGAGTGTGGGTTGCTATCACTAGTTGCCACTAACATCACTGGGTGCTCGTCTGAATCCTCATCCTGAGCCACGTTTGCCTTTACATCAGAATTCTTGTTTTTGTTTTCCTTTTCCATGCCAACATTCAGAGGTATAATGCCTTCATTTCTCACAACTATAACACTGAATCTTTATTTTATCTTGACATTTCTTGCCTTTTTGATTACTGAAGTCCCCCTCCCCTCCATTATTAGAGGATTCTAGTTTATCTTCAACTTTGTTCTTTTCTTTATTTGATGATCAATTCCTTTTGCCTCTACCTTTTGCTTTCTTCCATTTCTTCTTGTTTCCATCATTCTTGGTAAACTGAGCCTGCATAGCCTGATCCAAATTCCTTGAATTTTCTCTTTCATTCAGCCTTTGCTAATGGGCTTCAAGAGAGTTTTGCAGTTCTTCGATCTTTAATTCCTAAAGATCTTTATATTCTTCAATCGCAACCACAATGTGATCAAACTGAGGAGATAAAATTCTCAATATCTTTTCCCAAGCCTCCTTGACTGTAACAGCCTTTGCAATCTTCTCAAATACAACAAGATCAACACACTGATGAAGAAGACACTTTGCCTTAAAGTCCTTCTTCATAATTGTAGCATCAACTTTCTCCTTCTCTAAGATTCCTTCCTTCACTATGTCAAGAATCTCATGGAAGCCAAGAATCGCTTCCATCCTCACAACCCATATGAATCCACTAGTGCCTGTTGCAGAAGCCATTGCGACACCTTTAATTAGGTTCCTAGACCTTGAAGCTCTATGATACCAATTATTGGAGAAGAAACTTTTTGCGCGCGCACACACACACTCTCATAAATATGAACAAGAGGATAAATTTCAATAAAAATTTGTATATTTCACACTTATATTTTTACATATATGCACCTTTTATATAGTGTCTCTTATCTCAAAGTTAATTACAACATAAATAACAAAAATTAAGTATCCTCTAACCATCTGATCTGCTAACTACATTCTACTTATATTTGAATTAAAAGTCCACCATTCTCCACCTATTTTGAATTTCATTTTACAAGTCATGCAGTTTTTTTTTTTTTTTAAAAGAAGCGAGTTTTGAATCGATATTTCGAGGAATAGGATTTCATATTTTTTTCTTAATATATTTATTAACTAAATTGCTGTACAACATAAATATAAGTTATGCTCTGATAATTTATAAAATATTATCTTTCTCTCCCCTCATCATATTATGTATGCTTTCATGCCTTTTTCCAACTTCGGCGTTCATTCTATTTCCAAAATTACAAATCACTTTCTTATTTCCAATTATACCAATCTATGTAATTAGAACAGGATGCCTTTTCCAATTTACTCCAGTACTTTTTACAGTCTTATACTCTTATTAATTGTTAGCTTCCAACGGTATATGAGATCTTAAAGGGAAAAGGAATGATTGATAAAATTTAAGAGCTTACCATATTCATTAATAATTTCAGTAACAAATAGAACAACGATTAAAATGGATAAGTTAATGAAACACTTTTAAAACAAATTTTTGTGACCGTCATGGCATGTGCCAGAGGGAGTAACAACTGTTAATGGGATCCTCCTCAATTTTTTTTCTTTCTTTTTGAGGTAGATCCTCCTCAATGATGTACTTGATATGTGAGATATACTTTATAAATTACACAGTAATTGTAGCTTATTGGTTACATATTAGTTGTAGCTAGACATTAAATGAATAGTTGGAAAGATGTTTGTATTCATCAAGTGAGTAGTTATAAAGAGACTGACCTTGAATGATCAACCAGGCATTCAATTATGAAAAGAATAATACGCACGAGATACACTTGCTAATTACCATTAAAAAACACAAGTGATTAAATACGTGAAATTTTAGTTCAACATTATTGATGGCACATTAGACTAATAAGTCAAATAAAATCAACAAAAATTCAAACCCCATAAATAAACCAAGACTTCCTAGTTTTAACTCATCAAATTATCGATAATTATTTAGCTCTAGCTCATTACTACCTGCGAACCCTAAAAAAAACAAACAAAAAAGCCACACATAAAAAAAGAGAGGTGCATGATGTTTGAAATGACAGGAACTCACAAACCTGTTGAAAAGGATGATTACTCCACCTCACTTGGAAACAGTTGCAATTTATTGAATCCCGAAAATGGTCAATGTCACAGGTAAACCAACCGCGGAAAACGAAGGGCATAAGCGTAAATAAAAGAGGGTGGGCAATGAAAATTAGACAGAATGCGAAAAATAGAAGACCCACATTTCACAGCTAACACATGATGATCACATGAAGAGATAAAGAAAGAAAACACAGAAAAAAAGTGGAGGAATTACATCTCGCAAAGGCCACACACAACGCAAATACAATAACAACAACAACACTCCATCCTCTTAAACAAACAAACAATAAAAAGACTTCGCGTCTAAGCAATTTCTGAGTGACATAAAAAACCCAAAACAATTATTATCATAAGGGGCAAACTTTGAAACCAAAATCATATTTTTTTTAAATTTTTTTTTGTGAATCTGAATAGATCAGAGGGTGATGTCGTGTTCGTCGTCATCGGGGTCGGAGGAAGACGATGAGGGATTCGACTCTTACCGGAAAGGAGGGTACCACGCCGTCAGAGTCGGCGATCAGTTCGCCGCCGGCAGGTACATAGCGCAGAGAAAGTTGGGTTGGGGTCAGTTTTCCACCGTGTGGCTCGCTTACGATACTAAAACTCAGGTATGTTTCATTATTCACACCCGTCTTCTTTTTCTTTTTCTTTTGTCGTTTTTTTTTAATTGTTTTCTTCAAAAGGTGTCGTTTTGAGACAACCGTTTTTATTTTGGGTTCTGGGTCTGAAGATTTCGTTGTGTGTGTTTTGTTGGTTGAAATTTGCTTATGTTGTGGAGGTTCCGAGATCTTCGGTTTTTTGTTTACTTCCTCCTGACATATTTATGATGTCGTTTTCTGTTTGAGATTATTTGGCTTCTTGATGTCGGTTGCCACTATGGCTCTATGAATCTATGATTCCTTATTTTGCTCAGCATGTGTCACAAAATGAAATCTATGCATGTTGGAGTAGCGGAAAATGGCGAATGGTCCTCACAAAACGTGACCACCTGGTTTTACATAGGTGATAGATTTGTCTGTATGTAGAGGTGCAATAAATGTGCCCCTGCTGCGCCTGTTTGGTGCGTTTGTGTATTAAGCACCTTGGTAACCGTGACATTCAATTGTTTTCTGTGTTTAATAGATGTGTATTTAACTTAGTTGAACGTGTATATGGAATGGTAATAACTAATTGTCGTTTTGAAGTTAGATTTTGATTCGGTGAGTGTTAAAACTGACGAGACTTTTATGATAACTGCCATCTTTATAGATCCAAGACTTGTGCTACCGTCAGTCACTTAACTTGTAGGATCTTGCTAGAGCATGAAATTAGAAAGCAAAAAAGGGGGCAAACCAAAAGAAAGAAGAAAATAAGATTAAGTTGTACAGCATATGCACAAGGACACTCTCCACTGATACAAGTGGGGTGGTTCCAAGGGGAAACAATAGTCTTCTGGGCACTGTTTCTAAGAACCATGGCCAAGTTCATCCTTTGTTCATGTATTTATGTTTAATTCAAAAACCTTCTATGAAGGTGAAACATGTATGTATTTTTTTTCATATCTTATCTGATTTTAAGATTGTGGTTTTCAGTCATATGTTGCTCTCAAGATCCAGAAAAGTGCGGCCCAGTTTGCTCAGGCTGCCCTTCATGAGATCGAACTTCTTTCATCCATTGCTGACCACGATCCAACAAATTCAAAATTTGTCATTCAATTGATTGACCACTTTAAGCACACAGGTCCAAATGGGCAGCATCTTTGCATGGTCCTTGAGTTTCTTGGCGATAGCTTGCTTCGCTTGATCAGATACAACCGTTATAAAGGTCTTCCATTGAATAAAGTTAGAGAGATTTGCAAATGTGTTTTGATTGGTTTGGATTACTTACATACTGATCTTGGTATGATCCACGCTGACCTAAAACCTGAAAACATTCTTCTATGTTCAACCATTGATCCTGCCAAAGACCCTTTAAGGTCTGGACTTTCCCCAATTCTTGAGCGGCCTGAGGGAAACACAAATGGTGGAGTTACAAGTCTTATTGAGAAAAGGTTGAGAAGGAGAGCAAGGACAGCTGTTGCTAAGATATCTGGAAGAAGAGCATCAATGGGAGGAACAGGAGATGTTGCAAAGACTGGTAGAAATATTGATGGGATTGATGTGAGATGCAAGATAGTAGATTTTGGAAATTCTTGTTGGGCTGATAAGCAGTTTGCAGAAGAAATACAGACAAGGCAGTACAGAGCACCTGAAGTTATACTGAAAGCTGGTTATTCCTTCTCCGTTGACATGTGGTCTTTAGCTTGCATTGCTTTTGAACTTGCCTCTGGAGATATGTTGTTTACGCCCAAGGGTGGACAAGGTTTTGGTGAGGATGAGGTATGATAATTTCACTAATAAACTATAATGGTTTAATTGCATTCTTTATCTTATGCATGTAGAACTTATGATAAATGTTCTAGCACAAACTGTGTTTGCCATTATTGAAAGATAAAAATATTTATACTTAATTCGATAATTTGATTAATGAGTTTTTGAAAGGAGGTTTGGGTGTGGAATAGGTGCTATAACTAATTCTTGATTATTAGCTTTGGCAACATGCAACTTATGACGGCGCATTTGGTTGGAGCATAACTCTTTAAGGAAGTTCCTTTGGCTTCAATTTGGTGCAAAGCACGTGATCTGTTTAATGTGGCATGATTATCTGAAATGATATGAAAAAAATGGTTGAATCATGTTATCTTTTGTAATTAATACTTATAAATACTCTTATATGGCTTTTATTGTGGGATATGTGAAAGATAACAAAATTCATTGAATCACCTTGTTAAACCAGTACATCAGATGTCAGGTTGACAATTTTCTACACCACTTAAGCATTTTTTGCATTTGTCATGATAAACTAGTTTTAATAGTAATTGTATAATAATGTCTCTAGTGCCAGGATTATTTTATAATTTTCTTTTGGTTCCAGATCATATGTCATACCTTTATTGGGAATGATCTTATGTAACAATTTTTCTAAAAGTACTCATTGTTTCTATCTACTAATGATCCTTTTACAGGCTTCAGCCCTGATGTGAGTGTAACTAAAAAATATGTTTTCTGGTTCTGAACCATTTCTGAAAACGAGTTTTTATAATCAAAGGATGAAATTCAAAGTTTCACATGAATAATCTGTGATTAACAACTCTTGAAATAGCTAAAGAAAGCTGTCGAATTGTGGTTTCCACCATTAAAGCTTTTATTCTTGGGTGGTCTTTCTGAAAAGAAAAGGAGTCTAAATTAGGTGTTTGCATCATGAGTTCCATGCTATTAACATAAAATTTTAACTGCAATTGCTGGAGTCAGAACTATGCTTTGATTTATTCAGAAGAAAAAAATCAATATGATCATTAATGTTATAGGTCACTTGTGATTGCTTAAACTTGTTGAACACAAGTCTCTACCCTTCAGATTGTTTTATACTAGAATAATAAACTCTGCATTGTGTTGATTTCAGGATCACCTTGCCCTAATGATGGAACTCCTTGGAAAGATGCCCCGGAAGGTGAGAGTACACTCCCACTGTATGTTTATTTTCTTGAAGAGCTATTCCTATTCTAGCGATATCTAATTCTTGTCAGTTGCAGATTGCTACTGGTGGAGCTCAATCCAAGGATTTCTTTGACAGGCATGGGGATCTAAAAAGGATTCGAAGGCTAAAATTTTGTCCACTTGACAAATTGCTGACTGATAAATATAAATTTTCAGTGATTGATGCTCAAGAGTTTTCAGAATTTCTTTTACCACTCTTTGATTTTGCACCAGAAAAGCGACCAACCGCACGACAGTGCCTGCATCACCCATGGCTGAACCACATGGAATCTCCTCCAAATGAAATGAGAAGTGAATCTGCTGTGGAAAAGGTAGATGTTGGGATGAGCAACCTTAAAATCAGGGTGGGAAAGTGAAGGGGTAAATTGTGTTTTGACAGTCAAAATCTAAGGCACATCTTTAAGCCCCTCCTTCCACATGAACCACTATTGATTGTGATTTTTTTTTTTTTTTTTTTTTAAACTTTACTAAGATTTTTTCTATTGGATTATTAACTACAAAGATGTAAATCAGTAAAGAATTTTGTTCCTCCAGAGATATCTGACAGCAGAATCTGCGTGTATATTGTTCACATGTTGTAACTTGTAAGTCATGACATGACATTCATTCTTGTGTTTTCCTTTTCCCCCCATTGAGGTCAGGACTCATAGTATAAAACACAGGATAGGAGAAATGATTTTTTTTTATTCTAATGTGAGCACTTTCTATCCTGTTAATTTTATAGTTTTGGCATCTTGTCAACAACCATGTTATCTGTGTCAGTGTTAAGCAAGACTCAACCCTTTTGAAGAGGGTTTACCTAGGGTGTGTTTGGATAAAAGTTACATTCAACGTAAAGTCTTTCATCTCAATGAGTCTAGCTATGTATGTATATAAGTTGATTTCACGTTAAACGGAAAAACATGCTTTTCAAAGCCAAAAGGAGAATGCAAGTATAGTAAAGCTTTTGAATGAACACCCGGTGCGTTTAAATGAACATTTTTGCAAACACGCATTCAATTTGCTTCTCAGTTTGGTGCATTAGAATGTGTTTTTTTCTTTCTGTTTTGACAAGCTTCTAACTGCAATCAAAACACACACTAAAGCAGCGAGTTTTGATGTCAAACACTCAAACTTAACACTAGACGGTGCATTCTTCAAGCTTTGAAGTGTTTTTTTTACTATTTCTGTTTTTTGTCCGTTTAAGATTTAAAGCTTAAATGGAGCTGGATTGAAATGATGCTAGGCACAGCTAGGAGCCTAAGAGCAATGATGGAATGGGTTCAAGAAGGTCCAACGGCCATTTTCCAATTTCTTTCATTCTAGGTATTTTCAGAGAGATTGTGTCTGGTAAAGATGAATTAAAAAAATGAAACTGAAAGTGTGAAGGATGGAGATAAAGAAGATTATGAAAAAGAAACTTTGAATTGTCTGGTATAGATGAAAGCAAGTTAAAAAGAGATGAGGTATTTAAATTATAATAGTTAGATGGATAATAAAATAAAATTATATTATGTTGATAGCCGCTTTATTATATTATTATACTATTAAGAATTTTTTATATTATATTTTCATACAGAAATATAAAATACTTTCATTAAGCATAAATTAATAAATTATTTAAGTATTATAGGTTTAAAATAATTAAGTTGCACAATGACTTAATGTGTTTGGATGGGATTTTGGATTTCCCAATAAATTTAGTCAATAAAAAAATGTTTGAAAAATAAAAATTTTAATACATGAAAAACTCAGATTTTTGTTTTAGTTCCTATATCAATGTTATTCATTTTTAATTCTTATATTAAAAATGATGTAATTTTAGTCCATCATTATGCATTTTTTTGTCTCCATTAAATGATTAATATACTATATTGTAGTATTAGTGTAAAATTACAATATCTAAATAAAATATTTTAATTTCTATTTAACAATAACTATATGGAAATTGTCCTAACGTTTGAAAGTTGTGTATCCTTAATGGTTCTTATTTTATTTTTTATTTCTAATGTTTACACCTCTGCTTGGTACTTACCATGGACCTCATTATAGAAAATAAGAACATGTTTAACCATATTGAAAACTCAGCTTCAAAAGTTTTTAACAAATATCATGAAAACTCAATTCATAATTCATAACCTTCGAATACAAATAACTTATAGTAGTAAAACAATAGAGGTTTCAAATGTTGTTTTAACAATATCGTTCAAACAGTAAAAATAATACTACTTCATAAGCCTCATTATCATATATAAAGGAAAATGTTAATTTGCCAAGTTTTTTATAACATAAAAAGTACGTATATATTAATTGTTGGAGGATAATTCTGATATCACTGTCTCATTTTCTCGTATGGTTGGGGTTGGTGTCCGTGCATATCCAAAACCAAAGTTGTTTTATATACCAAAGTCACTGCAACCAAGTTGTTATTACTCATTGCCATTTACTTTTGACGTGAATCTAGCTAGTTCTTAATTTACTTGTGCCTTGCAGAAAGTGGCAAACAGTTTCTAATTTCTAGTCGTGATGTGTTTAGGACTTTCCCATGTTCATAATTAGTTTAATGGAAATTATAAACCAAAGTTATTCTCTTCTATGTGTAGGTAATAATTTATGGTCAACAAATAAGGGACACTTATTTATATTCTATATTACAAATATTCTATTTAATTATTATTTTGAAATAAATCAAACAGATGGAATATATATATTAAATTAAATATTAAAAAATAATTTCAACTTTATCATACTATTATTTTTTATTTAATATTTTTACCCTATATATCTAATATTATTTTTTATAGAATATATTTAATAATATTATTAAATGTTTCTTTTGATATTTTTATAACAATGTAAATATATATGCTATCATTAATTCTTTGCATTTAATAATATTATTGAATACTTGCTAGTGAGCTTATTAATATACATGGATTTAATGCTCTGCAAAGAAGTGTCAAGTCACATCTTTATTGCCTCAGCATTTTATAATAAATGAATGCATTTATCTATTCATTCATGTGACAAAAACGCCACGAAGCTATATCTGAATTTTTCAAATACTTTTTATAAAACGAGTTTTAAAATACATGAACCTATGAAATAAAATAATATTCTCTCATGTACCAATGAAAAGTAATTTTCTGTCGATCTCAGCCTCAAATACTAAAATCAAAGTTTTACATTCTTAATTGTCCGCCCCAAACTCGAAATAAGAGTCCAATGCATTCTTAATTTGAATATAAGTCAGAAATATTGATCCTCCAAAGTTTTTTTTTTTTTTTTTTTTATAATTTTTTTACAGCAACATTAGCAACACTGATCCTCCAAAGTTAAAACTTAAAAGCTATGGCCAATAAATATAACCAGCCAAGCTAAACTTTCAATATAAACCCCCGTTTTGCATTTACCATTGAAACTACACGTTTTTCTTTCCTTCTATTTTTAAGGCAAGCTTTTTTTTATTGCATATCTATTAGTTTGGATTGGCTTCATGTTTCATCTTCTCACATTGCGTGTGTATTTGGTTCGGTGTTAGACAAATGAGTGTGTTTAAACTTAGTTTTAAATCAAATTTTACATATTTATTTTCACGTTGCAAAATTTTTTAAAATTAATTATGGGTCCAAAATTAATTTTGAGGAGAAGTAACTTTTAGTAGTTTTTTTTATTGGATTAGGAAATTTATATCAAATTTTACTCTACACTTTATTCTATAATAAAAACATTTAAACATAAATAATATCATTTCAAAATTAATTTTACAAAATCAATTATATTCAAAATTAATTTTATCAATATTCATCCAAACACATATATTAGACATAATTAACATGATTTTAGATGATTGTTTCGAATTAAAAAAAAAAGGTTCACTGTATTTTTTTTGAGTTGGATTTAGGTTTAATCAAAATTCACCAAATTCTAAATAATTAAATAACATGTAGATAACATACATTTTGTATTGTTATAATTTGTTATAAAATTATATTTAACATATACGTTAATTAAGTTTACTACTTCTAAAATATTATTATTTACCTATATAAAATTTATAAAATAATACATTTTGTTTAATATCAAATTGTCCCAATTTTAATTTTGTCGGCTAATCGAGTTATAATTATGTTCCAATCTCAAATACGCAAACACCATTATGATTCCCATATCCAAGACGCTTGGTGGATTGAGAGGAAAAAATGTTTATAAATAACTCATAGCCTTAGACTCCTAAGTGATGTGAGACTTTATGACTACTGGAACAGTCCCCATGTCGAGGCTAAGGGGCAAAAGTGGCCCAGGTCCTTCTTCTAGCACCAATGTTCCAATCTCAAATTCACATACATTGTTGGAATCCTTCTATCGGAGATATTGTTTGCTTAGGTGTTCGATTTTATCCTTATAAAAGATGTCTCAATTCCTAAGCAGTGTGAGACTTTATGGCGAAACAAATTAAATCAGCTTCAAGTCTTGTTTTGAAGGGAAAAAAAATCCAAATGTTAAGTCTAGTTTATATGAACGATAATAATTTCAGTGCCTCCAGGGAATAGCTATCACAAAAAGCAAAATATTGGTACAAAAAAAATGCTAAAAGTAAAAGAATGAAAATGAATCCAAGCACATTGGATGTCCTGCGATAAGTTAGTTGTGATAAAGATCATGGAGGCATGGGGTTTCAGAATATTTTTGGCTTTAACCTCACCCATTTGGGGAAGCAAGGTTGGAACCTCATTTCCAACCCAAACCATATGGTGGCTAGAATCTTCAAGGCAAAATATTATCCAAGATGGAACTTTTTAGATGCGGAGATGGGCAATTACACTTCATATACGTGGTGTTGCATCTATAGCTCCCAAAGTTTGTTGAGGAAAGGTCATAGATGAAAGATAGGTGACGGCTCGATGATCAAGGTATGGAAGCACCCTTGGGTGCGGGGGGAAAATGAAGGTAGGTTTCTATTCGATGTTATTCCTAGCAGTGAGGATCTGGTCGTTAGAGATCTAATAAGGACGAATTGCAAAATGTGGGATGAGGAGCGTGTGAAAATGATATTCAATGAGAATGATGCAACAAAAATCTTGCACACACCCCTATATGGTGTTGTCGATACTGATGACAGAATTTGGGTTCAGGAGAAACACGGTATCTACTCGATTAATAGTGTTAATCACTTGTTCAACACGAACATTGTGGATAATAGAAGATTTCATGTTGAAGGAAATTGGGCTGTTTTGTGGAAGCTAAAAGTACCCCCTAGAGTCAAGTTGTTCTTATGGAAGTTGTGCTGAGATGTGCTTCCAACTAGGGTCCGTCTGCGGGCTAAGGGTTTGGACTGCCCCTTTTCGTGTTCCCTGTGTGAGAATGGTCTTGAGAACTCAGGTCATCTATTCTTTAGTTGTCAGGCTTCACAATCCTGTTGGACATATTTAGGATAGGTTAATATCTTGAGTTCTTTGTTGTGTTGTCTTGTAGCTCGGCTTTTGACATTGTTTTTCAGGCACTTTCCCATCTAGATGATGATAAGCAAGCTATGCTTGCTACAACGTTATGGGGTATTTGGCATGCCAAGAACTCCAACTTGTGGGAGAATAAACAATTTGATGGGAAGCAAGCTGTTATTTTGGCTCAACACTTTATTCAGGATTGGAGGAGAGCGAATGTACCGGATTCTAGGTGTTTTGTGGCTAGCCCACAGTCGAACTCGTCTTAGTGGTTGTCACCCCCCACAGGTTACTATAAATGCAACACTAATGTTGCTATTCTGCAGCTTGAGTTTTTAATTCTCCCAACACTAATGTTACTATGATTAATATGATATAACCAACTCTGAGTCTGTTGATAGGTCCGAGATAGGTCCTATTATTCTTCAATGTAAAATTTTACTTATGCAAAATCCTAATTATAGAGTTTAGTTTGTTGGGAGACAAGCAAATGATGTTGCTCACTCTCTTGCAAGGGTAGCCACCTCTCATGCTTAACTCGAGATTTGTTAGCATATCCCCTCTTGTATTTTCTTAATTATCATGCATGAAATACCATGAGGTTATTTTTGTTAAAAAAAAAGTCAAGACTTTATCATCAATGCCACTAACAACTCTTATTCATAGTGTCAGAAGAATGGAAGTTGTATTGCCGATGTCCTCATGGAATAGTTAATACCCTTTCGTGGTTGATTTTAATATAAATATTTACTTAAAATTTTATTATTAAATAGTAGTACAATCAACAAGAAATTGAGTAACTGTAAAAAAAAAAAAAAAAAAAAAAAAAAAAAAAAAAAAAAAAAAAAAAAAAAAAAAAAAAAAAAAAAAAAAAAAAAAAAAAAAAAAAAAAAAAAAAAAAAAAAAAAAAAACCAAGAAAGTGAGTAGCACTTACTACAGGTGACTGACTGCGTTAAGAAAATATACTACTGTACAAGTCTCTCCATAAGTTGTTACAATAAAGGTTTCATGACTTACCTATTTAATGCCGGAAAGTAATTACGTTTCCTTTCATTGCATAATCATAGAACAGTTTATTTATCAACTAGAATATCTTGAGCAACTTCTAAATCTCTGCTCAATGAATCCATTTAATAATTTATTAATTATTGTGTGAGAATTAAGAAATATAATCAAAGTTTTTTAAAATTATTTGATTTTTCTATTATTTTTTATTTTTTCTCTTTAATTTCATTTATAAATGAGTAGATAAAAGTAAAATTAATAAATTTTAAATCGACAAATAAATCAGAATATTTTAAAAAAATGGCACTTTAAAATGTACAGGGATAAATATATATATAAATATAATAATAACTCAGCAAATGAAAATCACTAGCAGCATTTACGACATTTGAGCATAAGGAACAATAAACAGACAAGGTAAAAGCATGAATAGAAGACCACCAAGTGTTCTCTTTTTATTCTCAATACAAATGCGAGATTGAATAAGCTTATAAGCAGCACAATGGAAAAGCTGTTCAATTCATGGCATCTTCCTATCTAAACATAAGCTTTGCCGTCAATTAACCCGAAGCACAACCTTTGAACCGAAAGAAGTAATGCAAGCAACTAAAAATCTAAATTTACATTTAGTCAGTTCAAATTCATTACAAAACCAAGGATGAAGAAAAAAAAAGAAAGAGACCATATATGTAAAAAAAAAAAAAAAAAAAAAAAAAAAGAACTTGATGATTTCTACCTCAGCTGTAAACTTCTGTGATGGTAGTTCTAGCCCCCAGTCATCTCAATTTAAATCTGAATGATATTATAATTGCACAGCTTTATTTTGTTTGATACAAGCCGGTGCCTTCAACTCCTGGCATTTGCATGTTGTTGTAGCCTCAATTGGAATCACTCTATCAGTGGATGGCTCCATTGGAAACAAAGGGATGTTGCCAACAGCATGATTGCCACCAGTGTTCATCTCAGTCAATGGAGCACTTCTAGCTCTCACACCTTCCTTTGGCTGTGCCCTATCTTTGGAGGTGCAAATGCTTAAGGGCAACTTCTTTAGCTTCACCCTTCCTCTCTTCCTACCTACAGAAGACAAATCTTCTGTGTTTTTCTCCTTTGACTGGCTTGACTCTGCTTCCCCATTATCTGTTATCTCCATTTGACTCTTCTTATCTTCCTTGTTCGAGCACACTTCTTGAATGGAGCCTTCAGAATCAACCTTACCCACCACCGCATGCCCATTGTTCAAAGATAAGCAATCCTGCCCAAGTGCCATACAGGCATCAGAAACCTCAGTCATTTCAAAACTCGAAGAGTTCTTAGGTTTCTTGTGTTTACTCCCTTTTGAGTCTGAATTGGGAGAATTCTTTGAGATCCTAGGAGAACTGTTCATGGCACGATGTAACTTCCTGGCCAATTCTTCATCAGTCCCACAATTTTCAATGGGTTGGTATTTTTTGTACAAGAGATGAACTGGGAGGTGCTTCTTGAGCTTGTTCTTCTTCAGGTTCCTTTCCTTGCCGCTCACTGCCTCTTCAGAGAAAGAGGCAACCAAATCCAAAGCCCTCTTGGCAGCTGCAACTGCCTTTGCTGCAGTCTCGGCCTTTTCCTCGGCCACAGCTCTTGCAGCCTTTGCAGCTTTAGATGCAGCCACTGCTGCAGCTTTAGAAGCCTTCACAACCTCCTCAGGGGTAAGGTTAGGGTTATCAGAATGAGAACCCAACAAATTCGTAAGCCTGGTTTCAAACTCACTGGAATAGGAGGTTAAGGAAGAGGAAGCAACCTTGGAAACAGTAGTAACACAAGAAGCAACAACCAAAGGTGGAGATGCAGCAGCATCACCATCAGAACTCTGTTTTTTCAACCCAGCAAGAAGACGCTTCCGAGGAGGCAAAAGAACATCAGCATCCAAGTGATTAACATCACACAAGTTCTCCATAATATACTACTCCTCAAGTAAAATCCAATTCAATGCTTCTCAACAAACAATTAATAAATATTCACACAATTTAAATTCCAAATCCATTCACAATCAAATGTCTCTCTCTTATATCCTGTTCTAACTCACAAATCCAATTCCCGATCAAGCGAAGAATTTGATAAAGAAAATAAAAAACTATAAGATTCTCAACAAACCCTGCAAGAACCTAGCCAAGGTGGTGGTGGTGCTTTGTTCCTCACATCAGGAAATGGAAATTCGATTCATCACCATCATCATCATATTCTCCCATTTCAACGCTTCGGTTCCTAACCAGAAGAAAAAAGGAGCAAAATCAAAATCTAGCACAATCGATTCAATTTATCTCAATTACGAAAACGAAAAACAGAACAACAAAACAGAAAACACTAATATTCGGGAAACCAACCATAGCGTGCACGTGGATGCATAATTCAGCAAACAACAAAAGCAATTTTGAATTCAGAGAGTTATGTATCCAGAGCAGCAAAGTCATACATAGCATAACTTCTTGTTCTTTCACGAAAACACTGTTATTTCGATACGTTTTAAATTAAATTCAGATAGCGAATGAATCAAGAATTGAATATGGATTCAACGGAATTAAGGAGAATCGATCAGAATTGAACGAAATTAAGGATCGTATTTGGAAGCATGGACAGAGAAGGAGGTCCACAAGTACCTGATCCTGTTGAGAACTCAGAGAGAAAGACAAAACGGCGACGTATGAATTAGGGTTTTCGAGAAGAGAGAAAAGAAAAAAACAGGTGGTGGTGGTGGTGAAGCTGAAGGTGTAGGGGAAGAAAATCCAGGGCGTGCGTGAAGAAAAATAAAACCAAGAATTCTCTCTCTCTCTCTCTCTTTTAATTTAATTCTATTTTTTAGTTTTTTATTTTTTACTATTTTATTTTATTTTTTACGAGAGATGTCAGAAAGTGAAAGGAATTTGGATTAGTTCTGTTTCCACAAACACGCACGCAAGTGAACACACGCCAATCACTCACTGCTCCGTTTTTTCTTTTTTCTAATTTCTGTCAAACTAGTTCAGATCGGCCATTGTAACGTTCTCGTGTTGTGTCGTTGCCTCCATTTTTCAACAATTGTAGTAGTAATTTTCTCAACCTTACTTCTTACAAATTCCAAAACACCATAATACTACCCAGATTTCTGCTATTATTTACTATCAGATTTGTTTGAATACATTTATCAGAAGATAATTTATTTGTTTTTTTGTAAGTTATTCTGAATTTACTTTTATAAATTGGACACTAAATTTTGTTACTGTTATTACAAGCGGTAGTTATTAACAAATTGTATTTCATAATATTTACTAGTGTATTAATTTTGTATCATTTGTTTTAACTGTTGTTGTTTTGATATTCAGTTTGACCAAATTTACGATGATATCATGATGTGATCATTCGAATTCAAAAGAAAATAATTACATATCTGAGATATTGCTGTCAACACTACTCAACAGTAATTTTATTTTTTTTTTACAAACTCAACAGTAATATTTACTGCAACACTTTATCTCTCCACCGCAATCTAGTAGTAATTAGCAAGGTATCAACATCAGAATGTGATTCATTCATGCTCTATTTTATTAATATGTTTTATTTTATTGTTTATGAAATTAAAATGTTTTTTAAATATTAGGTTCTATTCTATTCTTACTTATTTCATATCAATCCATTTTATATCATATTGACTACATAGGAGGACTTTAGTCGAAGTAGCATCTGAAAATACATATTAACATTACCTAAACTAAAGGTAACATCATAATGAGAATTTATCTCGTACCTCAAAAATTATAAAAAATAAACAAAATATTATTCTAAAATAAACTAAAGATAAAAAAAATTCCAATAGTATTTTAAATAAATACGAAACAAATAAATAAACTTAATGACAACATAAATATTATATTTAAAGACGGATGTAAAGGTGAGTATATTTATATAGATACATAGCTAATTTTTGTTTTCAACTCTCTCTGATTTAGAATATGAAGGAAACAACTATGATATCTCCTTTCTCTAAGAAATAGGAGCGGATTAAAATGATATTTTTATTACTTACTAAACCTTTTTATTTATGTAAAAGTCAAAATAGGGACCAATAAATAATAATCACAACTTGCACTAACTAGGATTACAATGATGTAAATAAATCTTTAGCCATTGAAAAGATGTTCTTTCTATTGAATTTTAAAATAAGTGTCTATTATTTTTAAATATTAATTTTATAGTATATTTAATAAAATAAATTAAATGAATAAGATCTCATCCAGTTAATATGTCACTGCCTCACACTGGAGAGAATCTCAATGCTCATTGTGATTACATACGTGCCAACTCATCCAGTATTGAAGTTGAAGTGTCTTAGGCAAAATCTGCCGCGGGTGAGATTATCATACCCTCCGCGTATATAAACGGCACACTTTCCTCGGTCGTTTCAGTTTCGCACGCAGAAACCGCCATTTCTGGAAGAATTCGAAAATAGCAAGACGGTGAGTTAGAATACACGCGAGGTTTTCTCCGATCAAACGACACCGTTCGATCAGAAACCCTAGGAGCCTGTGAGGCGAAGAACCTATCGGGCATGTTCATCGTAATCGCAGCGGCGGGGGCTTAATGGCCAGCATAAAGCCTTTGCCGGAGGCTGTGCGTAGCTCACTGCGTTCTGGCATTTTCCTCTTCGACTTCACGCGTGTCGTTGAGGAACTTGTTTTCAATAGCCTCGATGCTCGTGCCACAAAGGTAAGGTATCACTCTATCGAGACAGAGAAGTGAAAACTGCATCAGGTTTTTTGAGAATTCGGGTTATACCGATTGAGCTGTCTATTGTTTTTGTTCAGGTATCAGTGTTTGTTAGTACTGGGAGCTGCTATTTGAAAGTTGTTGATGACGGTAAAATTTTATTAGTTTTATTTATAGAATGAATGTCTGTTTATCTTTTCGTGCTCAAAATTTGGAGCTACACGGCACATTTAGGTTTTGGTCGCTCTTTATGATTTTGATCAATTTGTTTGTAGGAAGTGGAATCCCTCGAGACGAGCTTGAGTTGGTGGGAGAAAGATATGGTGTGTATTTCATTGTTGTTGTTTCTTTCTTTTTCTACCTTGTGAACTTGTTTACTAGTTGGTGCATTTGTTGTGCCTGCATGCTCCATTTTTTGCTGGTCGTTTCCTGAACGCAGCAGTGTCAAGCTATGTCCATTAAAATAAACGAAAGATATGTCATGATTAGAGGGCCTAAAATATATATTTTTTAATTGTTTTAAGATTTTCCTACTTTGTAACAGTCCTTAGTTATGCGATAAAATTCTCTTTATGTAGTAAGCCAGATGACTGAGTGACCATGCCTGTTGTGCGCTCAAATTTCTTTTGTGGAAATGATTATAGGTTGTTAAATTTCTTAGTTACAATACTTTTAGTTCATAAATAAATGCAGCTATCCTTGGGGTCAGTGTTAGGAAAATTCTATTAAAAGGAGTTTGTCATTCCTTGCTTCTAAAAATTAGTTAATAAAGGTAACTAAAGTGATTATACCATTGCAGTCTGTTGCAATGTTTCAAACTCAACATCCAAGAAGCTACATGAGTGGCTTTTTATTAGCCTATATTGCATAAAATGTAGGAAAAGAGGGGATCCTCATTTTTTTTTTTTAATTAGTTCTTCCATGAATTTGAGTTTCCTTGCTGCCTTTGATAATGCTATTATGTATGTATATTGAACAAGCAGCAACATCAAAATTTCTTAATTTGGTTGACCTGAATGCCACGAGTGAGAACTTTGGTTTTCGTGGGGAAGCTTTAGCTTCCATATCTGAAGTCTCTTTGCTGGAAATTGTGACAAGAACATATGGAAGGCCAAATGGATATCGAAAAGTATTGAAGGTGGGGATAACTTCCTATGCTTTATTCAGGGAGACATTAATCATATCATTGCTGCTATTGATGCAAGGTTTGTGTTTCTATATTGTCTGCAGGGGTGCAAGTGTTTATATCTTGGTATTGATGATGATAGAAAGGAAGTGGGCACCACAGGTAATACTTTTGGTGAATCCGATTATTTCTTTTTTTTTCCCCCTGTATGCTGAAAATGACACTTACTAATGCTTAGATGGCATTCATACTTCCATAAATATGCTGCTTTTCTTGGTTAATTAATAGAGGTATATTAGTTTTACTTCATTTTATTTGTGGATTGAATTTGTTATTCTTCCTTTAGCTCTATTTCTACTGATTATCTGGTTTTTATTCAGCTAGGGTTTATGGGATTCTTCAATCTTCCTTCTCTTCCTCTTTTCTCTCACAAAAGATAGTTGCCATCTGAATTCTGAGCTGCTAAATTTTATAATCAATTGTTTATCAAGTATTTTGTAGCTGGTTGGTTCATAACACATGTTTTGACGTATTGGTATTGCTAATAATTATTTCTCCGGCGTAGACTCCATATACAACCTGGACACAGACACTCCAACATGGTTATTGTCCAAAATATGGGACACCAGGACTACTCAAGATTTGAATTAAGAAATAATTGTTTTCTCAATCATCTAAGAGAGCTTTTGAAAAGTAAGCGATTTTTTTTTTGGAAATAAATTGTTCTTGAACACATTTTTTCACTTTTTTCCAATGACAGGGAGTTCTGAAGAGTTTGGGTAAATAATTTAATGAATCAATTCTTCAATAAGTTTATTGAAATAAGCTAAGAAGAGTTTATAGAAGTCAAACTATTTTTTTAAGCTCAAATAAGCTTTTCATAAGCTATTCCAAATGCTTACGTTTGTCTCTTTACAAGAATCCCTAAACAAGAAGATGAATTATATCTTTCAAGGTATATTCATCTTCTTAAAATAACTTGATCATTATTTTTTTTTCCTGATATTAATGACCTTACAAAAAAATACTGATAGGTATTATTTTAAATATTTTACAATATATTTTAAGTTGACTTTTTTAAATGTTTAAAGAAATTCAATATATATTTTTTAATACTGATGTCCTATCCATATGGAAGTGTGGGTTCAAGTGTTTGAGCTGATAATTTTGTTTTTTTTTAATCAAACATTTGGTAAGGAGTTTGCAACATGGGTTGTACACTCATATTGGTGTCAGTGTGGGAGTGTGTACTACATTCCGACACCTCAATCAAGAGGAGTGTACTTCATAGCTCAAGATTCCTGTTCACAGGAAAGTTTCCTGATTCTTACTAGGCTAATTTTACTGTTTGCCATTTTTTTTTTCAACGAACCAGAGGGAAAATTTTGAAAGCTAGTTTTGTGGACATAATATTTCTTGATAGCATTCCTTCCTTAACTATACCATTCATTTATAATGCTAGATTCTTAGAGCAACTTAATTTTTGCTATGAATTGCTGTTTATTTGTTAAATCTCTTCTAGTAAATGGAACGGTTGTTTAATGGGGACCATTGATTGCCATTATAGGGCAATATTTTACTTGATTGATAGATAGATTAGACCATTTTTAATTTGTCTTCCTTCCCGCATTTGAAAATAAATCTTTCCTTTGGCTTGCGATTAAATTATTTACTCTTATAATTTCTCTTCCTCACTGAGCAATCTTCAATATCTGTCCATATTTGTTACATTTATCTGGATAGAAATTCCTTTCATGATGATGACAATTTTCTTCTCATTCTTTTAGCATGATGACTTGATTGCTAATTAAGGCCTTGTTTCTGTCAGTTGTTGTCCGTGATTTATTTTACAACCAACCAGTTCGGAGAAAATACATGCAATCCAGGTTCTTTTTCTCTTGTCCCACCATACAAGTCATATGTATTCTGAAGTCGTAGTTACCTTGTATAAAACTATGGCTATGTTTCAACTTTTTGGATTGACTGGTGAATTCCGTCTCTGAATTGGAAGTCCCAATAAGGTACTGCAATCAATCAAGAACTGTATAATGCGGCTTGCACTTGTGCGCCCAAATATTTCCTTCAAAGTTGTTGATATTGAAAGGTATATTACATCACTTCAAAACAAGTTGCATCTTCTTTTTCTTGGTTTATTAACATTCTCTTATACCTTACATATAGAGAGGATGAGCTCTTTTGCACACATTCTGCTTCTTCTCCTCTGTCACTTGTAACCAGTGGCTTTGGGGTAGAGGTCGCAAGCTCTCTTCACAATTTAGAAGTTGAGAATGATATCATAAAGCTTTCTGGATATATATCTGGTCCTTGCAATACTGTATATACGAAGGTGATTCATATTTCTAATATAAAAAGTCAATCATCTATCTCATCTTACCGTTACTTGTAGATTCTTTCTGGGTTCCCTCCCCTAACTTTTGGTGCATTTTTGCAGGCCTTGCAGTATGTCTGTATCCTTGTGACTATACTACTTTAAATAGTCTTATTATGGGTAGAGTGGACTATGGACATGTTGATGTTTGAAAAGAATCAAATACCTTATGCATGTGTACTGTTGACCTTAACATTGTTAGATGTCAACTCACAATTTGTTTGCAAGGGCCCAGTTCACAAGCTTGTGAGTCAACTGGCTAATAGATTTGAGCATCTGAACTCATGGAATACTGATAAAGAGTTCCGAAACAAGAAGAGAACCAGGTGTCAACCATGTCCAGCTTATCTCTTGAATTTGAGTTGCCCCCGATCTTTGTATGATTTGGCCTTTGAGCCATCAAAAACTCATGTTAAATTCAAGGTATAGCTTTACTTGGCTTCCTTTTTCATGACTTATTTTATCTTGTCAGTACTTCAATGAAGTGAGACCGCGTTCTTGTTTCCATAAATGATTTTTGTATGGTTCTAGTCTAGATTCAGGCTTTTATATTATACTTCATGTACTCTGGGTGGTGTAAATTAAGTCCAACAAGCAATAATGATCAGAGATTTTGAATATTTTTTTTCCCATATTGGAATTTCACTAGGAATTATTTTACCATAACCATGCACACTACATCAATCTGATTATCTTTTTCCCCCTCAAATTTTAAGGATTGGACTCCTATACTAAACTTCATTGAGAAGGCCATCAAACAATTCTGGGAGGAAAACGTATCTTGTGGTATATCCTCTCACTGCATCATATTGATATATAGTACAATGAATTACTGGTTTATATGCTTCTATTATCTATTCTTGCAGTAGATCCCTCCAATGAAGCCACAGACATGGTAGAAGATCAAGAGAAAGCAGATGTCAACATCATTTCAGCAGTATCAGGTAAAGTTTATATTTTTTATTATCAAATAGTTTTCTTTGCAGTTACACTAATTTAGTCTGATCAATTTTGACCATCTACTTGTGTGGTTTTTCCTTTCTTCATCTCATATGTTTAAGATAAAATAAGGTCCTTATTTTACATGAAAAAATTGCTTAAACGATTTATATGCTACAGTGGTTTGCTTTCTCTTTAAACATTTGAAGATTGTAACATCTTGGATGCAGATATGTCAAAGCTTAGAAACCAAAATCGTAAGGATTGCCTAGATCTCTTTTTTTCTACTTCAGACAATCTAATTGAAGATGACTATCATCAATCCAAAAGGGAAGATGTTGATTACTTAGTGCAACAAAGTAAGGGAGACTTTCTTCTTCAGACTGGTTATTCTGGCAACTTATTGGATGGTTCTTATGCCAAGTGCAAGTCTACTGTGATGAGAAAGCATAACAGTTTCTTGATGCATGATAGCAATAATTTACTGGAAGGTGATAACTTTTTTGATGGTGAAATTCCTGCTGTAGAAAGTTTCAACATTGATGTACCTTTTGATGCACCGAGTTCTTCACATGGAAGAAGATTCCATAAAGTAGAAGCTGATGTAATCAATGAATCATTTGAAGATGATTTACTTTATAATAGCTGCAGTGGGTATGGTTATGATGTAAAGATTAATGGGGATTTGCAACAACCTTTTCTAAAGAGATGCTCTACGCTAGGAAGTATCCTGCATGAGAAGGCTTTGTTCGTAAATGATGAATATGAACTCCAAACTGATGACTTTTGGAGCAAGCAGAATAAAGAGGAGGATTATAGAAGTGGTAAGGATTTATATGCCCATCCCTGTCCAGAAGTCACAAAAAAATTAAAGATTTCTAAAGATTCTGATTTCCTCGTTAGACCGTTGTCTGAAGAAAATTGTCTCCCTCCAGATTCATGCTATTCAGCATTACAAATAGGAAGCTCTGGGTCAGATGATCAGTTGTTAAATTTTGAATGGCATCCTGTCTACCAAAACTCCTCATCTCAAGCATCTGCATTAGGTGTTTGTCATACAACTGATATTGAAGATGACCTTGGAGGAATATCTAGATACTATAAAAGGATCCATCATACAAAACATTTTGATGATAGAGAGGCTGATTGCAAATTCAGCTACAATATGTCAAGGAATGCCAACCAACATCGCCGTGCATCAAGTTTTGCAAATATTGGATTTAATTTTGATGTTGCTGGTGATTGTGGTGAAATATTCAACAGACTATTTGATGGGCCTGATTTCGGTGGTATACATTCTTCAAAAAGGTCAGATATTTTAAACGAGGAGCCAGACTGGCTGTTGTCCAAGTCATGTATTAAAAGCTGCAAGAGACCTAACAAGAACAAAGGCAAAAGGGATCAATTTAGAAATTCAACTTTGGAGGAGAATCTTGAAAGATCTAGAAGAAGCTTTTCCGCTCCTCCTCTTCATAGAAGCAAAAGGAGGTTTTTCTCTTTAAATCATCCTTCAGAAATGATAGCCAAAAGACAGATTGGCCGAGTGTCCAACCCTGCTTTCAATCATCAAGGTTTTTCATTTTCTTCCTTTGTTTTTTCTCCTTTGCTCCCTTTTTGTTATGTAGTAGCATTTGCAAATAGCACAAATTGAACTGATGCTTTTGAATCTGCAGAAGCTAGTAATTTTAAATATCCGCAACAATCTCCTGTTGCTCTTCACCAGAGCACTGAAGATTTCTTATTGCAAGAATTCAAGTAGGACAATCTTATTGACCCATAAAAGCAGCTTAAGTGTTGGCAATAAATTCTTACTGACCCTTTTAGTTTTGCCCTGATTGTAGAATTAATGTGAAACAAACTACAGAGGTTCTGGGAGATATGCAGGATAATGACATTACAGATATTGATGGATTTGAAAGTTTCAACATTCAAAATAGTGCTACATTTGGGGGTAAGTTCAATGTGTGGGCAAAACTGTAGTTTGGTCTGACAAGATGAGCTCATTTAAAATACATTAGTTGTTGCTCGAGACATGTTCAAATTGCCCAGCCTTGAATTCAGAGTGAGGGGGAAATCTATTGCTTAGTAGCTGGCTTATCTTTACAGATAATTTTGAGCTACTAATTTATTTCTAAAGTAATAAGTTTCTTTACAATTAATTTCTTTATGCTATGTAAAGCTGGGTGTTTCTTTATTGTTTAGCATTTTCTGCCAAAAACAAAGACCAACAAATATGGAAGTTTTGTAATTTACACCATCTTGTACATTGAAAAAGTTAACCATTATTCTATTTTGGTTTATGAATGCAATTTATTTCATGTTTATATGATCAATTGTTGAATATTTTTAAAAGATTCATCTTATCATTCAACTGTTAATTTTCTATTAAACCTATACTATGGTATTTCAGAATTGATCTCTAGGGATGTGCAAGATTCCATAGATTATGGGACTAAATGGAGGAACTGCTCACCCAAAATTACAGTTACGTTGTCAATATTTAGTGGCCTATTATGTTACATAGAAGACATTCATTAGTAAGGAGGATGACTGTTTGATCTGACAATTAGTATGACCTTTGCACAGAAGAATGATAAACTGGCTAACATTCAAAGTCAAAACAATATACTTGACATTTCTTCTGGATTCTTGTATCTTGCTGGAGACTCATTGATTCCTGAAACTATCAGTAAGAAATGCCTTGAGGATGCTAAAGTTCTGCATCAAGTGGATAAAAAATTCATTCCAGTTGTGGCTGGCAGAACCCTTGCTGTTATTGATCAGGTCTGTCTATTGCACATTATAGCAGTATGGTTGAATTTCATTTTTAGGTGCACTGAGGCTGTTATTGAACAACACTGAACTGCGAATAACGATAGTTTCTGAATGGAAATGTCAATGACTAGAAACTCTTAGAAATCATACAATTTCTTGTATCTTAATGTTTGACTGCCTATCAATCTGCTTGCATATATACTTTACTCTGGAACACTTTAATTATATTGCCCTAGATGCATGGAATTGCATCTTTACACTTGGAAAAAATCAGTGTTTCTGTATTTTATTTGCAGCCATCCTGCATGTTTGGTTTATTATCTGCATTTTGCCCTAGGGGTGTAAAGAAGGGTGATGGTTTGGTGAGCCATGAGGAAGACCCAACTTGAGGTAGGGTAGGTATACCATTATAGACAATTTCATCATTTTTAAGCCCAAAGATTGGAGGACCTTATACCCTTAAGAATAACAATTATGTATGACACATAAATTTTGCATAAACTACAAAGCATAACAGATATTTGCATATAAATCGATTCGAGTAACCCACGCCACTAAGTTCCCTCCTGGTTAGTCTTTATGTCAGACCAGTCTATTACTAGTCAACTCCCTCCATTGGCTCTGGCTCTGGCTCAAAGCTTGTAAACCACAACGATTTTAAGATTTATTAAAACTCTTCATTTCACTATCCTTTCAAACAGCATCTTTCCTCAGTCCTCACACATCCTTTACCTCTTCCATATATACCCATTTCTTTGCCCTTCTAAATTTCATTACAGTAAATAATAAATAAATAAATAAATAAAGCACCTGCTAACTGCTAACAGATATGATAAACGCTCTGCTGGAAAGTTGGTTAACAAATGACAGTAGTACCCTTTTTACAGCATGCTGCAGATGAAAGAATCAGACTGGAAGAATTGCGTCAAAAGGTAAACTTCTTCATATTGATTATGTAAGAAAGATTTTCCAGTATTAATTATGAAACTATTCAAATACTTAGGTATTATCAGGAGAAGAAAAGGCAATAACCTATCTAGATGCCGAACAGGAACTGGTATGCATCTATGAATTGGAGAATTTAATGTGAATGTCGATTATGACATGTTTTCTGAGTTTTAAAATTCGTATACTGCTTGTAAGATGCATGATAATGGTGATACAGGTATTGCCAGAGATTGGTTATCAGCTACTTCATAGTTATAGTAAACAGATTAAAGATTGGGGCTGGATCTGCAACATTCATGCTCAAAATTCTGAATCCTTTAGAAGGTATACCTCTCTGGCTTCCCTGCAGAGCTTGCATATTTAGCTTGACCAAGGTTGTCAGAAGATAATTATTTTAAGCATTACATAGTTATGTGATGTCTGTTATTTATTTGTTCATGGCATGCATCTCAGATGACTTGAGATTTCCACCTACCAATTAAACTATATATTTGGGCTCAAATTAAATAATAGAATAATTTGCTATGTCAAAACTCTTTCAATTTGTTATTCTGAATTCTTTTAATTTATAATTTTATTTGCCTTTGCAGGAATTTGGATATCCTCAACAGACCACAAATGGCTGTCACACTTATTGCGGTCAACACTTTTTTTTTTCAGTAGCTGAAAACATTTTTTTTTCTTTTCAGTAGCTGAAAACTTTTTTTTTTCAATGTCTGGATTTATTTTTGTCAACTTAATATTATATCCGTGGCATATGCCTTGCATGTTCCATATTACTGATTTTAATTACAACTACTTGTAGGTACCGTGTATTTTAGGGGTCAAATTAAATGATGTTGATCTTTTAGAATTTCTTCAGCAGGTTATAAACACCATGATAAGATCCCTTTCTATTTCTAAGTTATCTCCCTTTAGAAATTGGACGTTTTTTGTCTTTCTAACTTCCAATTTATCATTTCCTTCCAGCTTGCTGACACTGATGGATCATCAACAATGCCACCCTCTGTCTTACGAGTGCTAAATTTGAAAGCATGCAGAGGTATGTGCCTAATTGTATTAACCCCAACAAGGGTCATGTCTTAAATAAAGTAAAGTGGGCTCTGTACATAATTGTGTGCAATGCTGTATTGATAGCAATCCCACGGACTTGAATTATTCGTGGGAAATGTCTCCCTATTTTCAGAAACATATGATATTACCTTTGTTTTACCTCAATACTATGCCTGAAACCCCCATCTGTTGGCAGCCCGATCCTGTCAGATTTCCTTAATTTGGGAGGGCATATTGCAGTCATCGGTATTATTCCTTTAATTTGATCATAATGCTCTTTTATTGAAGGTGCAATTATGTTTGGGGATTCATTGCTACCATCAGAATGTTCCCTTATAGTTGAAGAGCTAAAACATACATCGCTTTGTTTCCAAGTAAGATATACGTTTTCATGTTTGTGAATCTATTGAGAGGAAAGGCTGCATTTTTGACAAAATGGGAATTTTTTGTGCAGTGTGCTCATGGGCGACCAACAACTGTTCCTCTAGTCAACTTGGAGGCACTGCATAATCAGATAGCCAAGCTTCGACTGATGAACGAGCGTTCAAGTGATGAGTGGCATGGATTACATAGACATAATGTGTGCATTGAACGTGCAGCACAGCGTTTAAATTCTGCTAGAGGAATTTGAGTCTTTGGACGAAGTTGGTTGTTACTATTACCAGTGGGGAGATTAGTTTGACATATTTCATACTTCACTTCACAATCATTCTTTTGTAACTCGGCGTACGGAATACAATTAGTTTGTGCTACAGTGCCTATATGAAAAATACTGGATAACACCATTTCCAGTGAGTCTTATGTTTCTGTTTGAATTTGATAAAGTTTTACAATAATAATAGATTGAATTTGAACGCAAAGAGAAAAAGTTGATTGGTTGAGTTTTTTTTTTTTTTTTCCTTCCCATTAAATAAATGCAGAGTATACGTAAAACTATAAAAATCAATTCATTTAATTTATCTTCACATTTGTGAAATCCAGAACGATAGATACTTCAAACAGCTTCAGCTACGGCCTCTATCATGTTTGAACCTAAACTTTTGAGTTACAGAAGACCCAGAGGCGGAAATATACTTGACCTATATCATGATACAAAATTTTCCATAGTTTTACATGGCTACCTAGTTTGCAGTTCGAAAGGTAGAGTCAATTGCCTCTAATCGATGCCATCTAGTAGGAGTTACCATGGATTTGAATCAATCCAATAATCCAATGAACTTGAATAAATTCAAACCAAAAAAGTCGGATTGATTCAAATCTTTGATTCATATCGAATTGAAAAAAAATGCAAATTTCATCAATTTGACAGTGAGTCTCAGATTTTGATTTTTAAGACTTTAACTGATCCATTCAAATACATAATCATTTATAATTTTTTTTTTATATATGTGCATTTAATTTTTCCATCCTTCACAATCACACTCAGTTTACCCTTCATATTCAATTGATTTTTCAATTTATTTATTTTGTAGTATTTCTAATAAATCTGATGACTCAATCCCAATCAATCCAATCATAATCCGATTGATTGGTTTGGTTCAGGTTAAACTCGGCCTAGGGAAAATCTGAGCCAAAATATGCAATGAATATGATCTGACGGACCATACCCACCCCTACCTTGTAGTGAGACCTCGACCCACGTGCCACGATTTTTAAAAAAAATTTCCAAAATGCCACGCGGGCCAAACTATTTTCCAAACTGCCACGCGGACAAGTTCGCTATGCCCCACAGCGAAGTACGTCTGCTGACGTGTCGCGTGCTGGGTGGTTGCATAGTTCGCTACCAACCCCAGCGAACTACGTCTCTGCCCCACGGGCAGTCTACGTGGCATCGACACGTAGTTCGCTGGCCACCATAGCGAACTTGGGCATCAGGAATTCAAAAAATTGGGCCGTTACTGCCACGTGTCAGCGCCAGACGTAGTTCGCTACTGCCTGTAGCGAACTTCGCCATGTGGATTCAAAAAACGTGACCGTTACCGCCACGTGTCAGCATCTGGAGTAGTTCGCTGCCTTGCATAGCGAACTACGTCCACGTGGGCGCCATTTTAAACCCCACCCCCCCTGTTGCTGGTCCCCCCTTCCATTCTCTCCCTCCTTCGAAAATTTTAAAATTTTCACATCTTCTTCTCTCACATTGTGCAAATTATCAAGTAAGTTTTATTTATTTTAATTTTTATTTTGTATATTTGATTGATATTTTAGTTGTTATATAATATATAGGTTGTAAATTAGCAACATTAGGTTAGAGAACTTTCATATTTGATATGAATTTTGATGATTTATAGGGTAAATGATTATGTGAAACTTTAGGGTAGAAGACCAATAGTTTGAATAGGTTCTAAAGTAGTAACATTAGCAACGTTAGATTATATAACATGTTGAAACTCTAGGATAGAAGACCAATAGTTTGATATGAATATTGATAATAGGATAAATGATTATGTGAGTTTTTCATTGTGTGGATGTTAAATGTAATTTACATTTTGAATTAACTTTTAATAAACATGATTTATTTCATTATGTGAGGAATCATTGTTTTGAAAAATAATTTTCAATATATATTTAGATTTAGTTAATTTGATTTAGCAATGTTCAATTCAAGGTAATTTATTAAATTTGTAATTTTATATATACTATTTTTTATTTTTTATCATGTGAAATACGTAAAACACCAAAAAAGAATTATTATAATTATAGTTAAACATACTAATGTAAGTAAAACAATGAATTATGTAAATATATTTAATAAAATATTTAAACATAAATGTATGTATAATAATTTTAATTTATTAACAATTTAGGTAAATTACATAATATATAAGAGCGTATGATTTGTTTAATTTTTTAGTCCTTGATATAATTTGTGAAATTAAATTAACTACAAATAATTATTTTGAATGAGTTGATGTAGAAAAAAAATATTTATTATCATATTATAGTTTGTTATTTTTTAACAACGTAATCAATTGATTAAACGAATATAGGATTAGACATAGAGAAATATGGATCGCGATGAGAGTGTCCCGGTACCGCCAGTTGGTGAGGACGCGTTGGGCGTCATTGAGCCTGGACCATCTGTACGGACGCTGCTAACGTTACAGGACCGACATATATCCACCATTGTGTGGAACGCCCAGAGTGATCCGACCGCACGGGATCGTGTGCTTAATGTCAGGCATGCTGCTTCACACGATCATTCTGCTATTCCGGAGGATATCCACCCGTGGCTTGTACAGGCGGGTTTTTACCACGTTGCGCGTCTGCGCAATCATGAGGTTCGAATATTTTGCACGAAATGTTGTTTGAATTATGTTTTTATGGTTGTATTTTAATGTGTGTAATTGTTATATGGTCTATTATTTCAGATAGACCATCACCTCGTTTCAGCGCTCGTTGAGCGATGGCGGCCCGAGACACGGACATTCCACATGAGCATGGGTGAGGTTACGATCACCCTTGACGACGTGCATCATCTGCTAGGGCTTCCGACTGATGGTCAGGTTGTATCAGGCCGTCATGGACGCCATAACTTCGCAGATTTAGTTGTTGATCTTTTAGGAGTTCAGCCTGCTGCGGGTCGGGACCTGCATGGAGGTTTACTGGGGCTCCACTTTCTACGGGACCATTTCGGTGATTATACCGTCCACGCCGACACTGAGGTTGGGCGGATTAGGTACACGCGCGCATTGATAATGCGCATTTTAGGCGGCATGTTATTTGTGGATACCGCCTCCAGCTTTGTGCCAGCGCGATATCTGCTCTTCTTGGACGACTTCGAGCGCACTGGGTCATTTAGCTGGGGATCTGCAGTGCTTGCATTTCTTTATAGGGAGTTGTGCAGGGCGGCTGCTGAAGCACGCCGAGATCTGGGCGGATGTGGTGTGCTGTTGCAGTTATGGGTTTGGACGAGATTCCCGACTATCTCTCCACCCCTTCCGCGTGTGGAGGATGAGGCTGCCATGCAGCAGGAGATTTTCGGACACAGGTATCTAAATTGAGGGTTTATCTTACGATCCGTTGTATAAGTTGTTGTTGCTAA
>PYAF01004812.1:1704975-1717420 GCA_007407185.1 Glycine tomentella | reverse complement strand
ATACTCTCACGGAACATACAATTTTTTTTGGGTGGGGGGTGTGTCATTAAATAGTGGACTGGGTGGTTGGAATTCGCTGGGGGACCCAGCGAACACCTACTTCGCTATACTGACAGGCGAACTACGCAGACTGCCACGTGTCATTCATCCAACATAGTTCGCTGCGGGTCAAAGCGAAGTATGCAACGTTCACACGTAGTTCGCTAGGCCTGCCAGCGAACTTCGCAGAACGTGCCACGTGTCCTGCCCGTCCCTGGAGGGGCACTGCACAAGTCGTCAGAAGCGCGCCACATCAGCTGACGTAGTTCGCTAGGGGTTGTAGCGAACTATGCCGCGTGGCATTCCGGTATTTAGTTTGGTCCGCGTGGCATTTTGGATATTATTTTTAAAATTGGTGGCACAGTGGTCGAAGTCTCCCTTGTAGTGCTGATAGTGGACGCCCGTCCGAAACTTGACAGACTAAGTGTGTTCGTAAACCAGTTTTTTCTGTACATTATACTCAATGACAAAGTAGTGTTGCTTGACTTGCTTCTATCCTCTCACTCGGAATGCAGAAGGTTCGTTCCAGATGCCTCAAACTACAATCCAATCATGCCCTAAGTTCCCATTTATATAAACTTAACACTTGTAGGAAAAAAAAAAAAAAAAAAACTTTTTTATAAATTAAAATTAACCAAAATTATGCCGGTAACAACAAATTTGATTCCTTAGACAAACACATATAGTATAAACTCCAACAGCTCCATGCTTCCATCAACAACTCTAGGTTTAGAATTTAGAGCATACAGAGAAAAGGAGAAATTTTCACGTTAAATGCTATATAAAAACATAAGCAGAAATCAGCTAAAAGCTAAAAGGGAACCCCAAATTAGCATCCAACATGACCCCTCTTTAGATTCAGAATTACATGTTACTCTCAATAGCTACGTTGTTCAAACACAGAAACCAGAAAATCTACCTATAAATGTTTACAAGAAATACTAATCAGGCCCTGTTCACGGGTTCAAGCGCCTCAACAGTGACCACACTTTAGGGAGGTCGATGTAATTTTCTCTTTTTTTATTTTATTTTGTACTAAAACTCGCGTGAGTTTTTAAACCTTGAAGTCAAATGTGACTTGCGTGTAATAAATCCTTTTTATTTTTATTACATTCAACGTGAGCGTGAATAATTTTGTTTTTGTTCAGTTGGAGTGCAAAATGTAAAGAATGATAAATTATGAACATAAAAGAAAACAATAAAAATTGAAACTTCTCTAAATTAAACATGATAATTCTCTAGGCTTGTACTGAGATCAATCTTTGATGTCCTGAACAAATCAAAAAATTATGCATTCATGGTTATTGAAATATTATCCATCTTGAATTTTTGTTGTAACAAAACTTATTAATAATTTGTTTATAAAGATTATTTAAAGTAATGATAACATTAATAGTTAATATTATTTTAAAAGTTGTTATAATAATTCATACAAAATTATTTGAAACAAAGCAAAAAGGATCGCGAATAAAATTTTAACATATTTTCAAGTTAAAGCAATTTGTATCAGATTTTGGTAGTCTACCCGAATAGGATTATGTAGAGTATCGAACTATACTATTTTGGATAAAGCATGTCGGGCAACAACCTTGCCTGACATTGCTTCTTCAATTTTCCAATCTCCTGGGAAATCGACCATCAACCGCAGGTATTTGAGTCTCTTGTGGGAGGTTTATGACATAAAGGACTATGCTTGGGGCACAACAAGTTGGCTAAACCTGCATTCAAGCTCAAAAGAAATTCATCTAAAGAAATGATGATCATCCATTTTTGGATGCTCTTTTGCCCTCATGGTAAATTACAAAACTTATTTTTTTTCCTTTTAACAATTTTACTCATTTTTGTAGGTATTTTTCTTATTAAGATTGCCAAAACTGTATCAACAATGGGGTAAACCCATCCCAGAGTTGACCAAGTTATTCGGTGGTCATCGAATTATTGAAGGACCTACCAAAAGTTGATGCAATTTTTTTAAAGAAATTTAGTAAACTTATTTATGCCGCAAAACACCTTCCACACTTGGCATACAAGCAGCATTTTGATGAAGAACCCCATATGGTAGAAATTGACAAATGGGTGACCAAGATTGTCGACGTCACTAGACGACGTGAGCGCATGCATAAATAGGATGTCGGTGTCTAGTTAGACATTTGGCAACGAAGAAATAGTCATTTGATATATGCCACTTCGCCCGCTGCTTCCTCTCATTCTAGTCCTGTTGCTTCCTCTCACACTACTCACTTTACTCATTCTAGTAAGAACCCTCATTTTGGCACTGAGCCTCATTTTGAAAATGAGTTGATTTATGCACTAGTTCTAGATCCTCATTCTAATGAGGAGCTTCGATATGAACAAGCTGAGAATGTGGTTCCTCGGGATTAGCAGATTGTTGTACCTAGTGTAAGAATTATGACAAGAAGCATTTAAAAAGAACAGAAAGTACGATGATTATGATCTTGAAAGTCAAGGAAATAAACTTAGAAAATTAAGAAAGATGAGTCAATAACAAATTTGATTTTTATATAAAATTTGTCTGTTATAATCTAACTTTTTTTTGTGTGTATAAAATCAGGAAAGAGTTGTTGCTAATGCATAAACAAGTGAATCACGAATCAATATATAAGGTAGTATGCAAGAAAATGTTAAAACTCTACTTGTGATCTACTATGTCACAAGATCCATTAATTAATAATCTTTAGGATCAATCATGTATGCAAGTTTTCATTTCTCATATATTTCTTTAAATGCTCCTACAGTGTTAATATATGTTATATATATATATATATATATATACACATATATATATATATACTATGTCTTTTTGATTTCGATACATGGTTTGTATCCTGATACAACTACCATGGTTACAAGGCAAAAGTTATGAAAAATAGCATGGATCGGATAACTCATCTCCCTATGAGTAACACTAAAACCCATTAAAGTCAATTCAAGTTAAAAAAGATGAAATTATATGTGGTAAATCAATCTTGGTTGCCAACTGCTATTAGCAGTATTGCTAAGTTTAACACATGACGTTGTCCTCAAACTAATATCAGACAGAATGCATAATAAAATTATTCAAATCCTCAAATAATAACACAACAGAAAAAAGTGAAATTGAAAGAATGTAATCTAAACAACATATTCATATTTCATGCTTTAAACACAAACAAAATGATTCAATAGAAAAAAACGCAAAACAAGTTGAGAAGAACACATGCTGAGGATAAAGTGCGAGACTTACCTTATGATCTGCTATATTTGGAGGAGGAAGCAAACTTCGGAGAAGAGAAAAGAATCAGGAATGTGGTGGCTCAACCACAACACAATACAAAGTTTTCTACAAAAGAATGTTTCGATGTTGAACACAACAGCGGAGCAAGACGATACGACCCAAATGTTTAATATTTTTTATGTCTTGTAATTAGCATATTTATTAATTAATAAAATTAAATAAAGATTAAGTTACCATTGATTTTTTTTTTAAATACTGCCAAGTATTATTGCACAAATGTTTTTAAATATAAACAATACAAATTAAAAACCGATTTAATAAAAAACTAATCTCATCAATTTATCCTATGTTATAAAGTGTTTTGATGTAGTAATAATATCAATTTTTTTATATTAAAATCAAACTTTATATATTTGAGTCCTTAATCTCGAAGAAAAATATCATTAGAAGTCATTTTCTATGTTATGTAATAGAAGAAACTAGTCTTTCACAAGTCATAACTCACAACATAACAAATTAAGGTTTGAATTCCTTTAAAGTAGGGATGGATATTCGGTCCGAGATTTGTAGACCGGTCAATTAAGCTTGTGGACCTTATGGATATAGAATTTCTTTTTCTTTTTTTAAAGTTCGCATAATTATATAAAGTTTTTGAATTTGATTTGTTAAGCCACCAAACCTAGAGAGCTTTTTATTCGTGTACTTGCAGACTACCTGATTAACTTGTCTAAGTCTAATATGTAAGTATTACTAATTTATTATGTTAAGATTTTGATCTTTTTCTTGCATTAATGTTAATTTGTTATGTTTAAAATGTTATTTTAGTTTAAAAAATGAAGTTAACTGTTTTCTTATAATTATATAATATTTTACTTTTTAAAAAATATTTTTTTCAAATTACTATTTTGGACCCACGATTCGGTCCATTCATCTGTGGACTTTTGCATACCATATACCGACCTTAAAAAATATTTATTTATTTTACAAATCAAATTTAACCGGCATATCTAAAATGCAGATTACACGAATCAGGCCTTAATTTAGCTGGATGGATCTGGATACTCGCCCCTACTCAAAAGGAATTATATTAAAAAGAGAGTATATGTAAAAAGAAAAAAAGAAATATCATGCAAAATGTATAATAAATTATGAATATAGTAGAAATTAATCATTTATATTCTCATTAACGATTGAATGTATTTATCTTATTCACTTTAAAGTAGTCAAATCCATTTAGAATTTAGATGACGATGATACCAATATGAAAGAAAAGCTTACATGTGCTTGTGCTGTGCAGCGAAGGGTATCCATCAGCCAACCTACCATTTGATTGTACTGGACATGTGCTTGCTTGTGCGCCGCCTTTCCCAACGGCCAAAAATCTAAGGCCCCGCAAGCAACACTTCATTTGTCACCCTCATATTGTAAGACGGCTAGAGAATAGAGACATCATTTTTTTTGGGAAAATACGGAATAAAAGACAGTTAAGACAATTTTAACTCATTTGTCTCATACTTTTCATTATTAGCCTTACTTGGTTCAAAAGGAGGCTAACTTCTCTGTTCTAAATGCATAATTTTATAATTATGAAGACTGAAGTTCAATTACTAGTATAAAATAAAAATTCTAACGAGGCTCATGGAACCACCTATGGAATTTGCACTGATATAAATGCAGAGTGATGTTTGAGAGTTAAGGTTATGCTTCAGAGTTTAGACACCCATTAAACCCAATATTAGTATATGAGAAAATATGTTGAGAGATTATTCACTTAGTAAAATAATTTTATATTATTATTTATTATTATGTATGATAAATTTATTCATTTTTATAATAATTATTTTAAAAGTTATATAATCTGATTTTCATTTGATCGATAGTGTAAATTTTTTTATAATAAACATGTATAGTCATTAAACTGTTAGTAAATTACCCCTTCTTATTTTTCTGGTCTCGCACTAACCTTAGTCTATAAGATATCTTGACATTTATGTCACGTGCAATAGAACATGATCATTCGCAAAATAGGGAATTTTCGGTCCATTATACAAATCCAGTCCATGGATTTCCACATATGGAAGGTCTGCCACATGAACATACAAAGAGGCATGTTAAACATTTTCAAGTTTGAACATCCAGATAAGTCCATTTCAATGGAGCACGTTATTATCCAGCACACAAATATAGGAGTATTTTTACATTTTTTTTAGCAAAGTCAAAGAACTGTTACAATCTTGTACCAAAACTGAATCAAATTTGACTTTCCTTCATGATACATGATAGAGGTAGATGCCTACATAATTCATTATTTATATTTGACTTTCGTAAGAATAACAACTTTGATACATTTCCCAAAGTTACCAAAAAAATACTATAATAACTACAATCATCAATCAATTTTATGGTTTGCAAAAAATAAACCTAGAAACTCATGCACTCATGTACAGTATGTATTACCGCAACTCAATGCCCCCTATATAACAAACACTCACACCAACTACTATATATGTATATACACACAACAATATCAATTAGGTGGTTATCTTCCAATTTCAGTAATCATGTATAAGCCTTGCTCCTTGAGCAGAATTCTTTAATGTCACAATGATTGTGTAAAATGGTACTTCTTAGAACATATCCGTTGTGAGTTCTTCAACCAGATCATCAGTTATTAGACATTCTATATCTCTTTCCAAAATATTGATCTCATCATTTATTAATCCAGACCAAGGGATGGATCCTAGGTGTTGAGTCACCAAAGTATCAAGTGAATTAGTAGATATGTCAGATGGAGGATAAAAAGAAACACGGATAATGTCCCATACTAACTTCAACAGTTCCTTTCCAGAAGGTGGCAACATGGAAGGGCTGCTTAATTTCCTTCTGAATCTAGACAATGTCAAAGGAGGTCCAAGAACAACTGGAAGTGCCTCATTTAACAAATCAAGCAAAACTTTGTGGTCTAGCTTACTCTCATTCTGATCCTTGATACAGCTTTCATCATTTTCCTTGACCAATTTCTTGTGAGATTCTTCCACTTCTTCATAAACAGAGTTGCCAATAGGCTTTGCAAATGTGTCTCCTCTTAATAAAGATTTATCCCATGAACCGAAGTACAGACCAGAAGCAACAAGTAGATCTCTTATGTAAGATTCTGCTGGATCCTCTAATTGGTCCAATTCAGACTCAGCAGGCTCCTGTTTCATAGTCAAGTCCTCAAGACTATCAGATTCAAGTTGATTGAGTTGTCTCCTTAGCTCTGTCACATCAACAATCAAATAGATCTATTAGCAAAATTATCCTTTTTTTTTTGTCACCATCATTTCATGCATGGAACACTTATCTGATCTTTCATACATTCTAAACAGCAACACAAAATCAAATCAAATCAAATCAAAACACAGGTTGATCCCTCTGAAATCTGAATTTGTCTATAATATCCACAATATTCAAATCAAATCCCCTAACATTAACAAAGTCTGTCACTGACTAATTGCTGGCATACCAAATCAAAGATTGTGCACTATTATTGTTAACCTCGTTTTGTAATTATACCAAGTTACCAACTTAACACATACACAGTTTTTAAAAATTTGGGTTTTATAAAGATATATCAAAAAGATCCAGATATAGTAACTCATGTAAAAGGTGGAGAATGAAAGAAAATGTTGGGAAAAGAAATAGAGCCCAAGTTAGATATACATGGTTGCAATAACAGAAATTATATAGCCCTTGAAGCAATTTATCCCAGGATGGAATTCTGAAGTGAATTTAAAACCAACCTCTAATTTTGCAAGCTAGTAGCACACTGTCCATTTGAAGAAAAGAATAAAAGGTTGTTCATTGATATAACTTCATATTGCACATGCAGTAAAACCATAATAAACTACCTTTTCATGAATCAAGTCTATGATATCATTGTTCAATGCATGAAAGTTAGAATTATAACATACAGCATACCATTCAAACCAGAGCTGATATCCCTGAAAACCTGGGGCACAACATTATCGTCTCTTGAAGACACGTCAGGAGTTGATATTGGACTTAAATATTCAGTTTGCCTCCAAAAGTTTTCATGAACACTGCTGCACACAGAAGCAGGACTTGGAGGTACCTCAGTGGAGTTTTCCTAGAGATCACATGACAGAAAATCTGGTGATTAGATAACAACTGTATATGAAATAAAATAAAATAAAATAAAAAACAAAGGTCATCATTGAGAACGGTAAAAAAATATATGACAAACTTACATGCCTCTCACCACAGTTCATGAGAACTGTTGGTCCACTTGTGACATCTCTCACAAAGGGACCAAATTCATTACCATGTGATTCTACCAGTGATTGAACCCTTCTGCCAAAAAGCCTCCCTCTTAAAGCAAGATTATATCTAAAATTGGAGACTCTTTCTTTAATATTAAATCTATCCTTTTTCCGTTTCTTGACATCAACAGACATAGTTTCGACAGCTTCAAGCTTCCTCCGAATCTGAGCACCAGTTAAAATGTGGCGGTCCTCTAGAAGAAGCTTACCAAATGATGTTCCTGAACGTGATATAGGAGCAGACAAAGATCTTACAAGGTTTCTTGGTGATAACTCCTTGTGGAGAAATATATTCTCATCAAGTTCATGCCTGAAAGATCCTGTTTGTATTGCTGTGTCCTCTTTGGAAATTTCCCAGTTACTTGCATACTTCATAATATCCTCCGCTTGCTTTAGTCTAGCTTTATGGTTGTCTAATGCAAGTGACATTGATTTTCCCTCAGGAATGTCAGCATGTGCTTCACTTCTCACAACATTTCTTAGCCTCTCTGACAAGAACCTCTTGGTATCTCTGCTGAAAAATTCTGGGGAGCTTGGTCCATTGAACTGCATTTCACTTTTGTATGATCCTGTTGATTCTGAGTGGAGTAAATTTGTGTCAGTATCTCTAGTCACACTTTCTCTGACTTGCTTTACTATGTGATGGGCTATTAGTTTAGGATCAGATGGCTTTTCATTGTAAGGTGTCTCAATTCCACTCCCTCGAACCACAGAACCTTTTTTGACAATTTTACCTTGCAGTTCACATTTCAAACGCTCTTTCACCTCTTCAAGAAAATCTTCTACACTATTTCTTCCTTGTATAGTTCCCGACAAAATGGTCCAATTCTCTTCATGGTTGCAAATGCTACCAGGACCAGGCTTCAAGATAACTATCCTAGTGGGAGAAGAAGACATGTCTAATTTGTTGCAAGATTTCATCAGTAAGGACTCCTCAAAGTCTCTACTTAGTGTTCTGCTCCTTGGATGAAAGGTTTTCCTTTGCATAGCTGGGATTAAGTCCATCATGTTACCATGATATTCTGAACCATAACTGTCAGGTGGTGTTTTGAACAAATGGCTGTCAAGATCTGCAAGTTTCCCTGCTGCTGCTCTTTCTAAAACTGAATCATTATGCATCACCTTTTCCTTCTTCAGGTTTTCTTGAGCAAGCAATTGTCTAGGAGCACTGCCAATTTCAACAACCTTTGAACACTTCAGAAACCTTGCTGCTTGATAGGCTTCAAACTCTTTCTTGAATTTTTGGAGTTCCTTTTCCTGAGGATGTTCCCTCGGCCTTGGTTCTCCAAAACTCTGGTTCCATCCATCATCATCATCACCTATGTCTTTATATAATGAATCAAAATCCATCTGGCTAGAAGAATTAAAGTTGGAAGAACCCCAACTAACTGAACCCCTTCGATTCACTCCATTGGCTGAAGACCTCTTCCCCATGTTTTCACTTATTTTTTTGTCTGATGGAACAACATATTTAGTGTCTAATGGCATCGTATCTATCCCCATCAACCTTGCCACAAGGCTTGGCCCATTTTGTCTAATGCTTGATTGTTTGGATAGCTCCTCATTGATCAGTTTTTTCATTGAACCCACATTTGAATAGCAGTTATTCTCAGACCTGCCCTCTTCTACTTGATAATTGTACTGAAAATTCAAATGAGAGTATAAGTCAAGAATAAATAAGAGAGATTGTGAGATATTAAATAAACAAAGCTGATTTTGCTGCTATTGATAGGAGTGGGAATGCAACATATGAGTTTACTGTCAACACATTTGATTAAAAAGTACGATGAAAACATGGGAAGAGTAGTATAATAAAATCAGAACCGTGCTCAACATTTTTCAATCAGTGAATTTAAACAAAGGGAAAATCAATCAAATCCATGAAACTATCAATTGTGGAAATGACAAAATGTTTATACTTAGTTGAAGAGATGAATAACACAACTCACAGAGGCTTGATAGTTATCCACTAAACTACAATTAATGCAATTTTAACTTTAAACCAAAACTCCAGCCATGACTGAACCTATACATGAGCTCCACTCTCCCACAACTTTTAGTTGTCATTCTCAAAATTCAAAATTGTAAAGGTCATTGTTAACAAGAACACAGGAATAGAGGCAGGAAATTTAATGGTGTTTTAGACCCTTAACAAGACATGAGAAGAGAAACATACTGGTAATTTTCCTTCTGGACAGTAGTTCTGAGGAGTTTGTACTTGCAGATCTAGACTATTATGAGGAGCTTCCAGGCCTACATGACACAATTTAATAACAGAATCAGCAACACCGTTCTAAAATAAAGGCAGAACATTTGAGACCTCATGGATATTGAGAAAAATGAGGGGAAAACCCTGAATTTCAGCAACATATCTCCAAATTTATAAGAAAGTAATTAGCCTATTCAATTAGATTGTTTCTTTTAGATTTCTTCTTTAGTGAAATTTCTCAACAAATATATAAGATGCACCCCAAGACTGGCAAGAACAGGCAATGCCTATCAAAATAGGCGATACACAAGATAGGCTACAAGCTATGATATCACGTTAGATTCCATCTTAAAACCAATTGGTGTCAAGTGAAATCACCCAACAGATATATAACCTGCATGTTAGGAATTGAGACAGGCGATATGGGACTTCCAACAGTTTCATCATATCAATAACATTTCTAACATTGTAAATACAAATTTGGCAGGCAAATTAGCTATTAGCATTCTTCCGCTGGCAGGAGTGAACCATAAGAAATTAGTGCACAATTAAGCTTCCAAATAATGTGTCTTCCCTTGGCAGAATATGCCGGGACATAAACCTAAGAAGGTTTTTTGTAGCATAATTGAAGTTTTTCTTAAATATGTAAAACAACACCTACCACCATGATGTCTCTTACGAGCAAGGACTTTCTTGGCCATCCTCCCTTGATTGAATTCAAAAAACTGTAATAAGCCTCCCATACAGACAGAGGGTCTACTAAAAGACTCTCATGTCCTCAATTTCATCTTCCATGTCTCATTCCATTAAACTTCCACTGGTTTTGTCTTTCGTTTGTTATGATAATATCCCTGTGTAGTTTGCTCCCTACAATGCCAAGTCATCATCAGGTATCAGTTAAAGAAAATTCAGAAGTCTACAGCACAAACATCAAAGTTCCCAACATCTTAAAATTTAACAAAAAAATAAACATAAGACTGATATGAATTGCATTTAAAGCCAAAAAAGGAAAAAGACATAAAAAATAGAAACAAAACTATATAAGAAAAAAAAAAAGCGGATGTTTACTAATGAGGATTCATAATTTTGAAAACCAGTCAACCAATCTTGATTCACATCAGAACACATAAGTCTCCATGCCAATTCAGATGCTATGAGCACACAAATTCAACAACTGCACTTTTGCATTCAGAATGATGGATGACCTTTAGGCCTTATAAATAGCAATTGTATCCTATGTAGAGCAAAATTAGCATCAAAACCAAACAATTAAAACAATTTAGTATTGGGGAAAACATGAAGACCAATATCTTCCATTGTTGCATAAAACAATGAATTGTTTGAAGAGTGATATGAAAAGGTCAAGTCAGCAAAATGTGTAAACTGCTTTCATGGTGATCCAAAAGAGAGAGAAGCATTCAGGTGGTACAAAGTACAAACATTCCCAATAACTCAAGACAGTCTCATCTTCATAATTCACTCATGAAAAGCCAATCAGAGAAACCCAGTAGAAGGTTTTGAGAAAATGCATGAACCCCACAACTCTGAACAATAAACATTGCTGTGGTAAACAAATGATTCACTGCCTCAATTTCCAACCTTTTCCAAGCAACACAAACACATCAACGCACAGATGAGAAAAACAAAGAACAAAGCAATATACCGGTGAATGGTGAGAAGATTCAGAATATAGAACGTGTGAAGAGGCAAAACGTTAAGTGTGAATCAATGAAAAGGAGAAGATGGGTGTGGTTGAAAAGCAAGAAAGTTTCAAACTTGGTGAAAAGATTGAAATGGGTGGAAAGGAAAAGGTAGAAAAATTGAAAGCGAGATGATGGTGTGTAGTGAGGAAGAGAGCGAGAGATTAAAAGTTTTGTGAAGAATGATTATGACAGAAGGAAAAGGCTACGAGGTTCATTGCCGGAAATTCAATAATAATAACAAGTGAGCCAGACCAAACTCAATCTCTCTCTGCTCTTTTTTCTTTACTCGCTAATCATGTTATTATTATTATTTTGTAATTTAATTGATAATTCTTTTAGTATTTCTTCTTCATAAGAATCATATAGCTACTATAACTATACTGTACATAGCCCATAGGCTTTGTCTTTTATATTTTATATTTATTTATCTTTGAGATAGAGATGCCCCATTAATACACTTAAAGGGAGACGTATATTATGAGGATGATTTTCATTTTTAAAAAAATGAGGTACAATTTTGGTTTTTTTATGTAAAGGGGGTAATTTTTTTTACAAATTACCGATTGGGGGTGCTTTTTAAAAAATTTACGAAAAAGGGGTAAGTCGTAAAATTTTTTATGACTTCTAAAAAGAAGGTCGTAAATAATTTTACGACTTTACTTTTTTAATTTTATTCTCTTAAAAACGTATAACTTCTTACGACTTCTAAATTGTTATAATTTTTAATTTACGACTTTAAAGTTGTAAAATAAAATCGTGGCAAAATATATGACTTTCATTTTTTTTTAAATAAGTCGTATATTATTATACGACTTCACTTATACTTTATTTTTTTTTATTTCAATTGGGAAGTCGTATAATATAATACAACTTCCTATTTTTTTAAGTAGAAGTCGTATGAAATTGTACGACTTCTACTTTTGTTTTTTTTTTTTTT
>PYAF01004812.1:1681324-1701066 GCA_007407185.1 Glycine tomentella | reverse complement strand
AATATTTATCCATAAAAGAATGTAATTAGATAGATTTGATGGATTTTATCAAACGAGTAATGGACATATTACATTTTTTTAATGAATTTTTAAAGTGCCATAAATGAGTTAATGGATTGTTTTCAATATATCCATTATAATTTGAATTAAAAATTATTCAAAATAATAGTCATTTTATGTTATTTTAAAAAAAAAGGTAATAATTTTACAAAATTAATCTTATATTATATTAATTTATTTATAGATTTTGCTATCGATTATTAATGTTATAAGAGCTATATAAGTAAAAAAAAACTAATTAATACAATTAAATTAAAAACTAAAATGATAATTATTTTAAAATACATTTTTTTATTTTACACAACAATTATAATATAACGATTTGTTTCGAAGACTAGTAACATGCGTAGTGCTTAGGTTTTTAAATAGATGATTTAGTTATCGATAACTTTGATACAGCTTGCAATGACTTAATTAAGAGTCAGAAAACCTACAAATATCATAAATACATTGATCAATTGACTATCCCATTAGAGAAATTCTTAGATGCACCTGGAGCATGACATTTTTCTTGCTCTGATTCATTCATTGTTCGCCATGTCAGCATTGTGGATCATTGTTGTTTCCTACATTAATAACAATTTTTAATTTTTCTAGATAGATTAATGACAATTTTTATTTTTTCTAAGTAGATTGCTGACATGGCAAACAATGAATGGATCAGAGCAAGAAAAATGTCTTACTCTAAGTGCACCTAAGAATTTCTCATCACATTAATTAGATCTTTGCTTTGATTATGAGATACTCCAATAGTACTAGTCGATAACTTTAAGGCTTTAATAACAACAACAATATCATAAATGCATCTTCCAAATTATTTAATGATCCTTAACATATACATAATGGATATTTAATGATCCTTAGCCTGTGTAAAGTTGCACCGAATAAAAAAATCCATTTATTAATATAGTAAGTCTTTAGTAAATTTGAGATGTCAATTAATATACTGGAATGCATCATCACGCTAACTAACATTTTTTTTACTATATCGATCCATTGTCATGAACATTAAGGGTGAACGGATGGTGAACAGTTTAAGTTTGAAGTAGTAGTAATTAATTTTTTAAGAACACTCTTTTCCCCTTCATTTTTTCTCATTCCCTTCCGTCTCTAATCCCTCACTATCCCTCCAGGGAGAGCCACTTAATAACCATATTATTATGGTAGATCTTAATTCATCTTATTTCCATATACTTAAACTAAAGAGTCAAAACTACTAAAACTCAAACGTATACCCAATTTTGTTTTAATTTCTTGGATCTTATTAAGAACACCGGTTAAGGAATAAGGAATTAAAAGATGATTTTTTTTTTTTTTATATTAAGAATCACACAGGAATACATTTTAAAATCATTGGGGAGCGTATTTTTCACATTCCAGTAAAAAAAAAAATCTTTTTACTTTGTTAACCATCTGCCTAATTTTATTAATCCAAACAATATAATCGTTCACTAAAAATTTACATCTATGTTTCCCTCTGCATTTGTTTCTTCTCAATTTCCACTTCTGTTTGTTTAAGTTGCAGTTCATGGCAAACGGAAATTCTATCAAAAGGTACAAAAAATTCCTTCCTTCCATGATGTGATTACTCACATTACTTGACATTTTCTCAACATAGAAATCAAATCAAATGACTAAACTCGTCATTTTATTTAATTTAGAAATCAAAGGGAAAGGAACAAACCATATGCTTTTGGAAGAATAAGATGGATTTGCTCGAAATCTTTGAGATTAAAGTGAACACGGCTTATAATTAATTGAAGAGAATAAAATGAAAATTACACACAAATTTGTTACATAAAAAAAAATAACCTAATACCTTCCGCGTAAATTATGTGCACTAACCCTCCACATGCATTGTTAAAAAAATAAAATAAAAAAACTCTCCACAAGCAGATAAATACACGCTTAAGAATTAAAGAAAATGCATACACGTTTTTAGAAGTTGAATATACAATAAGTATATGAGGGTTTATATACTCTCCCGAATTTCAACCGTTTAGTTTTTTTTTGGTGTGTGATGCATGAATTAATTTATGTACCTTTTAAAATATATAAATTGTATAAATAAATATTTTAAAATGGTAGTATTATTTAATTTTGCTAATTATTAATTAATAATAGAAAGACAACTTTATGACGTTTTTAACGTGCTAAGAGTTCTTTTCAGACAGAGTCGAAGCCTAAAAAGTTGGTTACACTCCTTGTTCTCCCAAGTCACAGGGTGGGCCATATACAAAGCCACTCTTGTTGTATGGAATATAAAGTATTAGAATTTAATTAGGTTAGGCTTTCATTGTATTAGAATAATATTTGTCTATCACTCAGCAAAAAACTTTATATTAAAATGTGTGCAAACACGGTCAATATTAGATATATTTATGTTAAAATAATAATTATTCCACACTTAAATTTTTTATTTTTTTTTTAAAAAAGAGAAACTTTTCTCTTTACATAGTTAGGAATAGAAACCTCTGACGTATAGTTAAAGGATCCACTATTACTTGTGTTACACATATAATTTATCCAAATAAAGAAAAAATTACATATAATTTATCCGGGATTCAAAATGCTTACTATATTGCAGGAAAAAAAAATGCTTCCTATATCAATTATTACTTCTGCAACTTCATTAACAAGCGGCGCATGATAAGGAATAAAACATTTGTATTTAATACACTATTCAAAATCTCAAACTATTGAGATGGAAGCTTACAGAAGACGTACACGTTATAAGTTTTACTACACTTATTTAATAAATGAATTATCCATTTTTCTATCTCCCTATGTTTTATTAGTATATAATAATTTCACAATTAGGTGAATTGATTACTTTTTGTCTATTTAAAATTTATCAACTAACTATTGTTTTGTTTTTAATTATTTATGCCAAAATCTATTCTATTTATTTTTGTATAAAACTTAAGAGTAGCACCTTAAATGTTTTTTTTAGTGTTTTAAAACTAAAATTAGAGTTTCACTTAGTAACTCACACAATAAAGACAAATTAAAAATTGAACACTTTACCAAAGTTAAACTCTAATTTCAATTGAAAAAATAGTTCTAAAATACTTGTAACAATACACTTCAGTTTTATTCCCCCAAAAAAACTAAGTATTGCACAAGAGACTGATGTCTCATCACAACTTGGCATGGATAAGCAAAAGACTTAGATAATTAGAAATAGAGGAAGAGGGAGTTAAGGTAACAATTTTTATTTTTGATTGTTGTTTTTGCTCTCAAAATTTACTTTAATTGCGAAAGCTAAAAACTTTTCAAGGAAAAGACCTCCATGGCCATGGGCCACATGTGGCCCAAAAATGGGTAAATTCTCTCTTAAAATAAAGCTTTATTAGATGCTAAAGTGAGGAACATGGTTCCTAAAAGGCAAAACAAAAGGGAGCCCAATTTGTTACAGCTCAGAGAGGATAATGGCGCCAATAGGACCTAGGTTGTAAAGGGTCACTTTTTATCGTAATTATGTTTGAGAGCGTCGCTCATGTGCATGAGAGTGAGAACCCTAAAGTTGTGATGAGATGACACATTGGTGAGAGTGATGAGTCATCACCATCAATCATTATTTGGCTTTCAATTGGGGACCATAGGATTTATTCTATATAGCCAACTTTAACCACTCTCACATGGTTCCATTAACAGCTCCACTCTACTTTTTCCTCTTAACTGGGGCATAACCTTTCTCTTATGTTTTGGGGTCTGTCGAAAGAACATACCTGGAGTTGGTAATTGTTATCAGTGACGCTTTGGGATTGGGACAGGCTTTCATTGTCGTTTGGGCCCTTCCCCTGGCCCATTACTAGGTCCATCAACATTCCTTCATTATTATGCTACTTGGTTCGAATTTCAGCTTACCAAATTGTGTTCAATTGACTTATATAAACTTGGTCTCTTTGCCCTCTTATAAGTATAAATAAGAGTATATTTAGTGTTAGATTTTGAGTTCAAGATTTAATCTTCGCTAGATCTTCTAATAAAGGAAGTGAATAGATGTTTAATATAGAAAATGAGTTTTTATAGAAGAACTCTCAAGATCTGCATATTGTTTAAAAAAGAATAATTTTTTTCTTTCTTTTTCTCTCCCTAAGATCTCAAAATGAAATCTTCCATTAAAAAAAAAACGAGACAGATCTTGAGAGATCTTCAATCTATATGATACTATGAGGTCTACCAAAAAAATGATCTAAAATCATTTAAGATGTATCACTGTGCTCTAATTGGACTTTTGGCCTGTTTCAGCTTTTTGTGCACTACTTTTTTTTTACTAAGCCCATTCTTTGTTGTTGGAATTAAGAAGCCCAAGGGTTATACTAGAACCATACACCCCCTATTTATTTTTGCGTATTAGGTATCCTCGAATATCCTATCACTATTTATACAACAAATAACAAAAGTTATATTCCACTGGATGAGATCAATACACTAATTCATAGGACTTAATTGGTGTGTAGAAATGTGATATAGAAACCGTTTCTCTTGTTTATATGACACATGATTCATGGATTATCTTATGATCTTATCTGCTGCCACCTTATTATGGACATGTTTTAATCTCTGTTTAATATTAAAATCCCCTTCCTATCTCAGCGGGGGTTGGTGAGAAGGTGAACTGGTTCATATGTATAATGATACAATTATTATGTACTTCTTAACACTATATAATTTGTAGCAAGTGGGTCTAATTTTGTTAGTTAGCATTATGAGTGTTATACATTCTCTTATATCATATTTATTTTTATGGATAAAAAAGCTATAATTTGTTATAAATTCTCTTATTGCACATCATTCATCGAATCTTTTAATTAATACAATGCAAGTATAGATAGTTTACGATATTGTCCTGTTTACCAACCCAAGGCAAAATGTTGCTTGAAATGGATAATAATTTCAATAAATAATAATTCACTTTATAATTGGTTGAATTTTAATGAGAAAGGTTTTTGTGTGGACCCATACAAATGTTAGAGACCGTTATGTTCGTTTAGGGTATGTTCGTTTAGGGTAGCCCGCAAGAATCCATGGCCTGAGGGTGGAGGGAACCTCAGAACTCAGAACTCAGAACAATCGTGGCAGTGTGGCACTGTGCATGCAATGCAAGTTTTGCCTGAGCTAATTTAATGCTTGGTCATTGATTTTACGAAATTATTTCATTTTGAATTTGAATCTTTCATATTACTTTATGAGAAATGTTATTTGTACAATAAATCTTACAACAGATTTTAATATCCCTCCGCATAGCTCTTTGGTAAAACGAATAAAAAATTTCTCTAATCTAAATAAAATTTTCATAAAGTTCAAACCTATCTAAGAATGTGATTAATTTTAATTTTACATAAATATGTAAGCCCAAACTAGCATAAATGTTAACATAAATTATTAGTCAAATAAACTTGTACCAACGTAAGTCATGCCGCAAGAAAAATCGATGAACTTAATCTTATTACAACATAAATGAATTTGAGATTTTTGGATGGTTTACTTTGTACTGAATTGGTTTGATGAACTTGAGCTATGTTTAATTTGGAAATTTAAATACCTACAAGTATATGAAGCAGGTAGTGTTGTTGAACGAGCATACAGCATCTCGCACAATTAAGATGGGGCTTCATTTGTCAGATGGCTGTATTGGCATGGAGATCATATCAACCTCAAGCAAGCATAGACAAAATTATTTCATTTTGCTTGGGAAATCATGCCATGTATATCTATATGATGGTAATTTGATTGAAAAGTCTCTACTGCAAAGCTAGTCTAAGTCCAATCCTTCAATGCCAAAGGAAGTGGTTGTGAAGTTACCACTGGCAGATTCAAGCATCACTACAGCAAAATTCATCTCCAACAATCCCAATTTGTTTAGTTCTGATGATGAGGTAATGTGGTTGTGAAACTGTTCTTTTACTGTACCATATTTTTATTATTTTGATAATCTAATTCTTCTATATAATTCTATTGAATTTACATATTTTTTTCTTTTTCTTCACATAGTATTACAGTCAGATGGTCAACAATTATCCACCGCTTTGAAACAAATCTCAAAGATGGGATTAACTTCAGTTCTTCCAATTTCGCTGGATTTTCAAACATTAAAAACTTGTACATAACTGGACACAGCAATGGAGCCATAAATTTTTGGGATGCATCATGTCCCTTTTTCACCCAAATTTTGCAATTAAAGCAACAGGTAATAATTTTATCCAAAAATATTAGCTTGTATCCAATATTAGCTTTAGTCTTTGAGTTCGAGTGGTAAGACAATATTGGTTTGTGCTCAAATATTAACAATGTTATATTCCAATAAGAAAGGAAGCTGCCTTCATGTGTACACATACTAGTCAACTCATATGCCTAGATGATAAAAGAATCTTGATTGTACTGGCTAACCAAAGCAATTTGATTTATTGAAGTCTAATTGAAAATAGTAATAGATTGATAGAAGTACCTACATAAAACAAAATAGGATTTGACTTTTTGAATACTCCAATATGTTGTAGTCTTGAGACATTATTAGTTTTTTAGTTCATTTCTTGGAGTATTAAAGTCAACTCATTTTCTTTCTTATGTATTTAACAATTGCTGTAGGAATTATTTACTTTCTCTTTAACACGTATTTATTTTTTTTCCTTCATCTTATGCAGAGTGAAAATGATTTTCCTTTAAGTGGTATACCCTTGACGGAATTATATTTTGATAGCAACTCTCCACTCCTTGTTTCTGGTGACCAAAGTGGAAGGGTGAGTTTCATTCAATTATGAATTTTGTGAAATGTGATATTTTCCTTTTTCTATTCTAGTCACCCATGATTATTTTATAATACGTATGATATAAACATGACCTTCAGGTTCGTATCTATAGATTCAAACCTGAACCATATACCTCCAACAGCTTCATGTCTATTACTGGTATTGTGTGGCCTGTTACATAGGTTACTGCTGTAACACCCTGTGTGCATCCGGTGTTTTAACATTATTATAATATCAGAATAGCATAAAATTCTATGGTAACGCAATTAAAGCTGCGGAAGTATGTAAAGATCGCATTTCTTGAGATATTATGTATGGTACAATAACATTAGCATGAATAAAATCACAAGTTCAGCTACATCTAGCCCTTATTGATCCAGAAAATAAAAACAGAATCAGGCAGATATCAATCATATCTATGTAGATATGACAGGAGACAGAAAATTACCTCAACGCTCTCTGACTCTAATCCAAGTAGCATACAGTGCTTGACCTTCCTGGCTTCTCACCAAGGAGTCTATCTGCTCTGCCCTATGCACCTGCAACATAAACCCCACACGGGGTGAGATAAAAATCTCAGTAAACTCAGGGTTCTTGGAGGTCTTTCCTCCCCCTAGTTCCCTTTCAGACATATAATATAATGGCAATTTGGCTTAGCACTAGCCATCTCAGTTCTCTCAGTTCCATATCACATATACTATGTATCGTGCACACATAACAGTTCTGTGCACTCATCATATGTACTAAGAGATTGTCTGTCTAATAAGTAGACTCTCTCAGGCTCCATGAACATTATCCTCATCTCACATGTATAACATGTATATCCACCATCTCTGTATCACATCATGCCTACTGAGAGGACACCTATCCAATGGATAGATTCTCTTTAACTTTGTCTAACATCAGGGAATGATCATCTGACAGGTACCTCATCTTAGGACTTATTGTCTTTGCCTAAGAAGCTCATCCGACAGGTACAATTCCCCAGAATTTCACTAAACCCTATCCAATACCTGAGGAGGATCATCCAAGGAAGGGCTCTCCACTCACTCAGGATATCTACCAGTACTCTGCCTGAGGAGGATCATCCATTTAAGGGCTCTCCACACACTCAGGACTATCACACACACATAATGCCTGAGGAATCTCTCAACTCAGGGCTTTTACACACATTGCCTGAGGAATCTCTCAACTCAGGGCTTTTACACACATTGCCTGAGGAATCTCTCAACTCAGGGCTTGTACACATATTGCCTGAGGAATCTCTCAACTCAGGACTTGTACACCTATTGCCTGAGGAATCTCTCAACTCAGGACTTGTCGTCCAATACCTGAATAGGATCATCTACTTAAAGGTACATCTACTCAGGGTTTACATGGACGCCTATGGATTATCCCAAGGGATCCATAGTCCACTATTCCCTGGCCAGAGAATGCTCAACTAATCACATGATCAATACAAAGTATGACACTCTCACAGTGTCCATCTAACATCACTACCAACATGCCATAATGACATGTTCTCAATATCACAGTAACATCAATGTAAAGCATAACACTATAACAGTGTTAGCTGATCATCTATCACAAAACACTCTTATAGGATTTATTAATCAGGAGAATACCATTCATCCCCTATCCTAGGGTTTAGTTAACATTAATTATCATATACATGTCTGACATACCTACCAGCAGTCCAATATCATTCCTAACACAATCACAGTGTTAGGTTTATCATCATTCATAGAACACTATTACAGTGTTCATTCTCATCATCAAGTACATAACTAATAAACAGTGACCTCCAAGCCAGGAAATCACTCCAAAGAACACTGAGCTTACCTGGTATGGTCGTGCTTTATCCTCAGCCTATAGCTGGTTGATCCATGCTGCTGACACCCTCGTGTCTCGTCCTCTGGCAATCAAATAACACAGTCAATATCAGACTCATTATACCAGGCATCTGACAACGGTTCTCAACCGTTGAAATGAAAGAAAACATGATTCCTTTCCATAGCTTCCCAATTCTCTATCTTAAGGTTATCAGTTCAACCACTTCATAGGCCACTCATAGATCCTTAGTAGGACCATTTTCAGCCTAACCATGGCCTCAGAGTCTTTCTAAGACTCTCTATTAGGCAATTCACTGTTCTATAAATTCAGAAACCAGCAGTTATCAAACATGGCTAAACCAGACATATTAATGCATATTCACCGTTTATTTGGCCTCATGAACAATTCATATAAAGGTACTTAGGTTCATACCTATCCTAGTACCTTCCATTTACTTCAACCTTTTCCTACTCAGACCAATCTCAGGTTTTTAAACCAAACTTCATCAGAACTTCAATTTCAAGGTCCCATATTCCTCAAGACAACCTCCTAATCATACTTTTATAAAGAACCTAAGCCTAATTCCAGCCCTAGCACAGATAGATTACTATTCATCCCATTGCCCAATTCACAAATTAACCTGGTGAAAGCTGAGTTTCTTACCTCAAAACCGCTGAGGAAGGCCGGAGAATCCCTTTTCCCAGCTCTAGCGTCCAAGAAACGCCTTCTTCTCCTCTCAACCTCAGCTCTCTCTGAAGAATCTCAGGAATTGTGGTTTCTCTCAAAACTAGGCTGGAAATTTGCTCTCACAAGGTTCTAATCATGTTTTATAGTGATTAGGAGGTGTTTAGGTGAGGTGGGATGAAGTTATGGAGCTTCCCAAGCTCATTCATGGCTGCCTGGGTCAGAGGAGGAAGAAGAACAATGTTTTTCTTCCAAAAATCGCGTGAATGGCCTTTTATAGGTGCCTTGACCGACATTCCACGCCAATCGCGCCACCCTGGCGCTAGTCGCGCCAACTGCCAAAAACCATGGCGCTAACCGCGCCACTCTGGTGCTATTCGCGCAAACTGCCAGAGACCATGGCGCCACTCGCGCCAGCCCGGCGCCATCCGCGCCAACCTCCAGAAACTATGGCGCTGATCGCGCCAAACCGGTGCTGATCGCGCCACACCCTAGACATGGTTTTCTCATAAAAGGCTCTGGCGCTAACCGCGCGGCACCTCGCGCTGACCGTGCCAGAGCTGGGGTATTATAACTGCTAGTTCCTCAGTCATTAAACAAGCAACATACTTCTCATTTTAGTTGATAGTGACTTGCATTATCATTCCTCTTTTACAGGAGTTAGAAAGAAAGGAACCGATCATGTAGTCCACAGTATGAAACTTGTAAAGACTAGTGGTGCTGTAATTTGTATGAACGTAGATCACAACTCAAGGCATCTTGCTGTTGGTTCTGACCAAGGAAATGTGAGATATTTTTCTAGCTTTTTCTTCTCTTTTTAAATTTGGAAATGTGTTGTTAGCGCACTATTCCACAGAAATAAGTTTAATGTGCAAGTTTATAATGAGTCAATCCTACTCTAATATTGGGTTGACTTCAATTTGACAAAACAGTGATTCAAACACACACTTAAATGTCTGGGACGCATTGATTAATGTGAGACTGAACTGTCTTATAACTTTAAGATCCATTGGAGATTAACAAGGATCCATTGAACACTTTAGCAGTAAAATAAAAAGAGAGCATATTGTGTCACTGCTTTAAGCAACTCGCTAGTAGATTTATGTAATACTTGGGAAACCCGGGATTTCCATTCTATCCCTGATGCTGATCATATATTTGGGTGATAATTTCTTATCATATTGTTGCTTGAATGATTATCAGATAGCGTGAAACTTGTTATTTTAGACTTTTTTTATTTGACTGTGATATGTATTGTATCAAATGATGCTGCAAAAAGAAGAATAGCAGAAAGAGACAGATAGAGAAATGAGAGCAAGCTCCCCCAAGTCAGAGAATAATCTCTAGACTCCCAATTTCATTCCAAAATATCTATACCCATAACAGAGACCACTCACCCCCATATAACAGACTCCCACTAACCCACAGTCACATCTCTAACTATCTTAGGACACAATTTCCCTTTTGGGCTTGTGAGTGTAATAAAACTTAAAACGCTTAATCTGTTGGGGTGGGTTCCTATCAGAATGTATAGCTGTTTAATATATTCACTGTGCTAATTTGTGTGATATTGTACTATTTTGTTACAGGTTTCAGTTATTAATATAGATGGTCCATCTTTGTTATATCGGAAAAATATTGCAAGTGAAATTTCCACCGGTATCGTCTCTTTGCGGTTCAAAACCATCAGTTTGCATGGTTTTGAGAAAAACATTTTAGTTGTTGGAACGAAGGACTCGTCTGTTCTAGTACTAGATGGTGTAACTGGAAACTCATTGAGCATTGGAACTATTCATCCTAAGAAGCCCTCTAAAGCTATATTTATGTAGGTGTTCGGTAAGAGTTTTCATAGTCGAAAAAATGATCAGTTTCCGAAATACATCGATTTAAGTTATCAATGATCTAAATGCTTATTATGTTAAGAATTCAAATTCCAATGCTACTTTTCTATAGCAGTGAAGGATCTGATTGAAAAGTGTAAGACTTACTATTATATTGTACAGATGACATGGAGAACTAATCACACGATCAGTTACAAAAGATGGCTTAGAGTTGAAAGAAGGGATCCGTATTGAAGATGCAACAGCAAAGCAGTTGTATATTTTTCTGTGTTCTGAGAAGGCTTTGTATGTATACTCTTTTGCACATGCTGTACAGATAATGTGTTCTTTACTTTTGTGCTTACTCATGAGTCATGAATGACTAGAATATTAGCTGATGCTTGCGGTTACTCATTCTCATGTTTCAGGGTGTTAAAAAGGTGTTTTACATAAAGAAGTTTCATTCCTCTTCCTGTTGCTGGGCATCAACACTTTACAGCCTCTCTGATATTAGTCTCATACTCCTTTTCCCCAGTGGAAAAGTAGAATTAAGGTGGTTGTTTTTTCTTAAGTCTGCACATACTTTTTTTTAAGAATTGATGGGTATATAACATGGGAGAATATTTGCCAACAATTGGTGTTAAAATTCAATCCCATTTTGAGGATTATCTATTCAATAAGGAAAATGCTTCAACCGATCCTTACTCCCACCAAGTGGGATTCTAGCACATTTTATGCTGAATTCTTGAATCATATATTCAAGAGGCCTCATGTATTCTAAATCCTTCTTAATAGTCTCCCTTCAATTCTTCATGGAACATTTTTTTAATGATTTAACAAGACATCTGTAACAATGTTAGGTCTTTGCCAGAGTTGTCTCTGATAGAGGAGACATCAATTAGAGGTTTCACTTATTCACCTCCAAAATTGAAGTCATTTTCTCATAGCCAGATATGTTGTTCATCCAAAGGAGATCTTGTTTTGGTATGCTTTTATCTTTCACTAGTATAACAGGTTTTAAACAAATTTATGACATCAAATTAACTCAACTTCAGTGTACAGGTGAATGGTGATCAAGAAATTTTTGTTGTCTCAGGGAAAGATATTTACAGCTTGTTATCTTCTTTACTACTATTTTCGTTCAAAACTGGTGAAATGTTAATCTCATTGTACATAACGCTTGACTTTGTTTTAGGCTTTTGGACTCTGTTAGCTGCATCTACAGGAAGGAAAGGATGCCATCACAAGAAGAGCTTGTTCTTGGCCCTGTAATCCATAAAAAAAGGAAAAGGTAAACTGTAACATTTTAATAACTTATACAAATATGTCCACTATCCTTTATGACTGAAGGTATTTGGTACTGGTTTCCGGCATTCAGGGTCTATTCAGCTCCGTCATCAAAGATTTTACTAGCAGTAAAGAAAAGCATGTGCCCCTTATGGAAAAAGATCCCAAAGAAAGTATATGCGAACTCTCAGCAGTATTCTCACATGCAAACTTTGTATGTAATGATAATGTTGATAAGCTGACAATGGATGAAAATCAGCTTGAATTAAACATGGGTAAAACAATGCCTTAGATATGTGCTACTGAACAACATTTGCATAGAACTTTTGGCCAAGAAAGATGAAATATGTCTTTTTTATCAATGAATTCATGCAGTCTGTTTTTATTGGTGGGCTGACTCTGCTAGTCAGAAAGCACATATATTATAAACAGGACTAAATTACATTGATAGATTAATTTGTTTCCTAAGGAATTTCCGATAATATATTTTCTAAAATACGGATCCTTGAATTCGAGTTGTTCTCTTTCCCCCCATATAGATGACATTGACCTAGAGGATCATGGAGAAAAACGCAAAGAACAAAGCATATTGGGAGCCCTTAATTAGAATAAATTGGCCGGCACATTTCAGTCTTTGAAAGGTTTGTTGTGACAACGAGTTCAAATTTATGCAAATTGATTTTCCTTATGTTTCATCATTTGACCTAAGAAATAAGCACTAGAAGTCTAGAACTACTGTGCATGGGATGAAACATGAGCTACACTAGAGGATTTATAGAGGTCAAAATTTCATGATCGCTTGTGTGTTGTCATTTGATTCGTGGCAAAATACAAAGGTCAGTCTAGAGCAAACTCTGTTGCGTAAAATACAGAGATGATGCTTAACGAGTTTATATGATCCATTATGGAAAGGTGAAAATGTAACACCTCAATTATGCTTTAATATTTCATGTAAGGTACGTTAATATAATTCTAGTATATGTTTTATACTTTTTTGGAAGAATACCAACTTAAGTGGAGGATATTCTTACCAAAAGTAGAAGATAAACTGAGGGGAGGAGCACAAATGCCATCTTGATACTTTTCTACCATACTAATTTGTATTCCCAATTTTTTTATGAACACTACGTTACTATAACTCTAGCAACTAAAATTGCATCCGTTGAATTTAGCAAACTACAATGTGTGATTGAATTACAGGTTTTCTTAATAGCTAGCCAATTTAATTGAGCATCAAATATACAGGAAGATTGAAAGAGATGAAGGGAAAGAACCAAAAAACATCAGATAAGGAAAGGCAATAGGATGAAAAAGATGGCACGCTTGATCAAATTAAGAAGAAATATGGATTTTCTTTTTCCTCCAATGTAAGAATATATCTATCATATGCATTCTCATCATGCTTGACTTTTCTACTGCGTAACAATTAACAAGCATGGCATTATACGTGCTTATTTACAAGTGAAAGTTGTTGCCTAGGCCCTATGCTAATTTCTAATTTAGAGGTGTCAAGTTTACCTGTTAATGGAAAAATAGTTTGCGATCAAGATTGATCATTACCAAGAATCTTTAATCTAAGATTTATTACCTACCCATTAGATATTTTAATCAGTTGTACTTTGTGTAAAGCGTTCTTTTTATTCTTGTGCGAAGAAAGTAGCATGCTAAACGTTGTAAAAATTTCAAAATTGTCTCAAGTTTAATTTTGAATGAGATAGTAAAACTTAAGAGACAATCTTTCAAATAATTCTTCTATGATTCCTTCTTTTGGAACTTGGGACTATCTTTAGTTATTAACTTATTATGAGCATCGTTTGATACTGCATGCTTAATGATTTATCAATGATTTTTTTTCAATCTTTAAAGCTATGTAATCATCAAAAATTGTAGGACCTATAGACATAAGACATTCTTAGTTTCACAGAAAAGAAAATAAAAAGATACCACGATACATGTAATTTTGATCATTGTATAATTAGACAGATTCCATATACTTAAAGCTTCATTTTTTTTAATGCTGAAATATGAGTTCAAACAATAATCAATCATGAATCTGGTGCTACAGGAATCAACCGCTGCTAAACCGGCACAAATCAAGCTGCATGAAAACACAAAGAAATTGCAGGTATCTTTTACCTTGACAAAAAACGAAAAAACAGTTAGAATTTCGTTATCCTACGCCATTGTACGCAAGAAAATTTGGGGAAAAAAAATCCAGAACTTATTTGTTTACATATCTTCTAACTTGGCAGGGTACCAACCTTCGTGCCACAGAGATGCAGGATACAGCAAAATCATTTTCATCATTGGCAAAACAAGTGCTGCGAACTACTGAGCAGGATAAACGAAGTTGATAAGGTCTATTAGTTAATTGATTACACTTAGATCATACATTATTTTATATATTTAACTGCACATTGATACAGAACAGCAGTTATTACCAAAGGATATAAGGCAGAATAAAAGTGAATGGAAAGTATATCAGAGGAAAATAAAAAAGAAATAGAAATATTAGAAGTGTTACTTAGTTTGTTATTTCTGTTTTTGTATTATAAGAGACCTGTGAGGTTTGGAGAGAGAGATTTTAGAATCTTAGAAGAGAGTGACTTGGTCAAGAAAAAGGGAAGATTATTATCCCTTTGTTCTTGAATGAACTTTGTAAGAATCTTTTGAGAAAGATTAATACAGGAGTGCGTGTTATTCAGTCTCATACACATTACACATTGGAGAATGGAAGACTTTATTATAAAGCTAGATTAGTCATATCAGCTACATCTGAATGGATACCAAGACTGCTAGCAGAATTTCACTCATCTAAAATAGGGGGACATGCAGGTGTATTTAGAACATATAAGAGAATTGCCCAATCTGTTTTCTGGATGAGAATGAAGGCTGATATAACAAAGTATGTAGTAGAATGTTTGGTGTGTCAGAGAAATAAATATCAAACTTCCTCTCCTGAAGGGTTTCTACAACCTCTACCCATTCCTAATGCTGTTTGGGAAGATTTAAGCATGGATTTCATCACTGGACTCCCAAAATTTCAGAAATATGATTGCATCTTAGTAGTGGTGGACAGATTAAGTAAGTATGCACATTTCATTATGCTAAAGCATCCTCTCACAGCTAAGAGTATAGCAGAAGTGTTCATGAAAGAAATTGTAAGATTACATGGCATTCCAATATCAATAGTAAGTGATAGGATCCTATTTTTATGAGCAATTTTTGGAGGGAAATTTTTAGATTGCAGGGAACTACTTTGAAGTATAGCACAGCTTATCATCCTGAATCCGATGGCCAAACAGAAGTAATCAATAGAACTTTGGAGGTTTACTTGAGGTGCTTTTGTTCTGAACAGCCTAGAGAATGGGGAGAATATCTAGCTTGGGCTGAATATTGGTATAACACCAGTTATCATTCAGCAGCTAAGTGTACCCCTTTTGAAATAGTTTACGGCAGACCACTTCCTTCAATTTCAAGGTTCATACCAGGAGAAACATTGGTAGAGGTGGTGGCACAAGATTTGATGAATAGTGATGAAGCTTTGAAGCAGCTCAAGTTTCAGCTAAATCGGGCTCAAGAGATAATGAAAAACAGGGCTAATGCTCATAGGAAGGAGCACACAATGAAGGAAGGAGATTATGTTTTTCTCAAGATTCGACCACATCATAAACAGTCCTTGGTCAGAAAATTGAGTCCTAAGTTAGCTGCCAGGTACTATGGTCCATATCTGATATTAAAGCAAATTGGGGCAGTAGCTTTTAAATTACAATTACCACCTCAAGCCAGAATACACCCAGTTTTCCATGCTTCTCAATTAAAATTGGCTAGGGGAGACCATCCGGTTGAGCCCAGTTTACCTGAAGAATTGAGCATAGATGCACCACTTTATTATCCAACAGTTCTTTTGGGAGATAGACATGTCAAGCAGGGGAATGAGGAGACCCATCAGGTGCTTATCCAATGGCAAGGGCAAACAAAGGAAGAGGCAACTTGGGAGGATTATGATACAATTCAGAGTCAATTTCCAGAATTTGAACTTGAGGACAAGTTGAATTTTGAGGGGGGAGGTATTGATACAGAACAGCAGTTATTACCAAAGGATATAAGGCAGAATAAAAGTGAATGGAAAGTATATCAGAGGAAAATAAAAAAGAAATAGAAATATTAGAAGTGTTAGTTAGTTTCTTATTTCTGTTTTTGTATTATAAGTAAGAGAGCTGTGAGGTTTGGAGAGAGAGATTTTTAGAATCTTAGAATAGAGTGGCGTTGGTCAAGAAAAAGGGAAGATTATTATCCCTTTGTTCTTGAATGAACTTTGTAAGAATCTTTTGAGAAAGATTAATACAGGAGTGCGTGTTATTCAGTCTTTTACATTGTTTGTTCCTAACCTTGAGAGGATACAATTCTGTAATTGTATCACACATATATTCTTTTTAATATTTTATACACCAGTTTGTTCACAGTTATGTTGAATTCATGCTTGATTTTACACTGACATGCTGTCTGAATACTTTTGTTTTGGATTCATATTTTAATACTGTGTTTAAATGTGATAAGTATAACCATATCATGTATTACATGGATTAAGATTCAGTTACCTGCAGAAGATATTGTCCATAATACAGACACATACAGATAGGTCATTACAAAAGGACTATCATGCAGATAAGTCATGTATACTACTAGCAAGCTCAAACCACAAAATCCGTCATCCATTCCTTGGTTATTCAAGGCTCAACTAGCTTATCAACTTATTTAAGGCTCAATTAAGATTTGCACTTTTTTCTCTCTCACTAAATAGTATTAGCCCATCATAAATTCATAATTTATTATACAGTACACAGTATGAGTTCAGACCACAAACATGCAATGACTATTGTTTTGTCAGCATATCTTCCAATTGTGAGCGTATCTGTTCTCTAACAGCATCTCTGTTACTAACGCTCAATGTAAAACAAGTTGCCCCTGCAAGATTCCGCAACCTTGCAACTGCAGAATTTGAGAACATTAGTCATTCACAAGTTCAGCAAAGCAATTAGATAGTGAATTGCTCCAAAATCCTCAAAACATCTCTTCAACAGATCTTTGAGCTCCATGCCTATAAGGTCTTGTGGCAGATTTAGTCCTAGCTTGGTTTATTTAAAGAATTGGGCAAAGGATATTTGTTCCTACTATTGTTAAGACAGAAACAAGATACTGTGAGAAATGGAGATGAAATTATGGTGAAAAAACTTACCTTCAGGTATGTCTCTGCCGAATTTTGGAACTGGAATGGAAGCCAAAACTGGGATATTTGACTCCAGAACTCTTAGAACTGCAGGGAAGAATGAGGAACTGAATAACTCCATCTTACCAACTTCGTCAATGATGAAAAGATCGGTGTCTTCTTTAACCTATTCATTGAATGTGTCTTAAAAGCTCAAAGGCCGATCTAATACATGGTATATGGCAAATAATAAATTCTATATTCTCAATAACAAATCCACATTGAGAAAAAAAAATACACCAATAGTTTAAAAAAGCAACGGAACAGTTGAAGAAGTTTAAAAAGCAGCGGAACAATTGAAGAGTATCATACCACATTTGCAAGGATAGCGATATAGTTGGCAAAATATGTAGTAATCCAATCTGCTACTAAAGTTAGGGGAAAAATGCATAGAGAGAACATATTAAAGAAAGGCAAATACTAACCAGTGTCCTTGGGGCATTGGTTAAGAAACTAAAAGGAAAATGATTTTTATTGGGATGCGTAAAATTGTGTTGTCCATGACTTTTTTTGTGCTCTCTTATGATTTTCACAATAAATACTTTCTTTTTTTAATTTCTTAATTAATGTCCTAAGGAAACTAGTGAGCAAGAACCTTAAAGAAAGCAAGCTGACCTCTAACTCGGGAAGTGCTAGTGACTCGAAGGAAGCAACATCAACTTTATACTTGCCAACATTAGGCCATCTGAGAGACTCGGGGCTGCCAAAGTCAATGCAATCAAATGACACCATTTAATCAAACAGGCAGAGTTGTATAAGATGTTTATTTAGAACAGTTCGGTTCAATTCAGTTGCAGTTCAGTTCAGTTTGCCTAAACCGCTTTTACAGTTCAGTTCGGTTCATCTATTTTTTGCCTGCCCCTTTAGGATTCACTATCACATGAATACCTTTGTTGAAAAATGAATAAAGACCCTCAAGTGGCATGAGCAGTAAAAACAAGTTACCAAACAGAGAAACACCAGATAATGGGTCCTAAGTACTAATTGTGGTAAACTAAAAATTGAGATGTTTATGGTGTGAAGCTAAAGAGAGAGGGAATGAAAAAATGAACGTTGAAATGTCGAGGGAAGCAAGTGGGGCAGTGCGACCGTCGAGTGTGGCCACTTCAAAACCAACCCTCTGGCCGGCGCGCCTAATTTCCCCTACAAAACCAACCAACCATTTTGTAGTAATGAATATTACATTATATATCTGAGATGGTGAAGGAAGGAAGAGGAAGATGAAGAGATGGTTACGCGTGTAGAAGCCCTGAAGCTTTAGGGATGGATTGACTTTGAGGGACTCGAATACTTTCATAATAAGAGTGGTTTTTCCCACGCCCTGAACATATCAGTGAAATCAAAATCAATAAACACAGAATGAAGAGAGTGAGAGAGAGAGAGAGAGAGAGAGAGAGAGAGAACGTCGTGTTTACTCACCGGAGGACCCGTCACGAGGAAGCATTTGCCGGGACCAGCCATTCTTTCTGTTTCTGTTTCTGTTTATGCGCCTATTCTAATTAAAAATACAATGCCAATGTCATGGGACACAACACGGCTTTGTTACCTATAAGGGTATTTTATTTTTTTAATTATCATTTGGAGATAATTTTTAAATTAATTATTAAAAAGGGATAAGTCGTAAAATCTATTATGACTTTCCAGTAAGAATTTTATTTTTTTTTAATTTTTTAATTTGAAGTCGTAAAATTTTTTACGACTTCAGTATAATTTTTTTTTGTAATTTAAGCGTAAATTTTTTTACAAAGGAATCAAAAATATGTTTACGACTTCGAAATTGTAAATATATTTACGATTTGGAAGTCGTAAGTATATTTACGACTTCTCAAATTTTAGTTTTTTTCTAATTTTTGCTTGCTTTCTTATTTTTTATGTTTTTATTTACTGTTGGAAGTCGTAAACTTATTTACGACTTCCACATTTTTATTTTTTTTTTATTCTTAAACTTTTTTTATTACTTTCTTTTTTTAATTTTTTTACGTTAATTTAATTAAATAATTTTAAAAACTTAAGAATTAAATAGATTAATTTATT
>PYAF01004812.1:1584590-1636257 GCA_007407185.1 Glycine tomentella | reverse complement strand
TGTTTCTGTTTGAAATTAGGAAATACTAACGGAGAACCACTCTCTTGGGACACCCGAATCAAAATAGCTATTGGTGCAGCTCGGGGCTTGGCTTTCTTACACACCTCAGAAAAGCAAATCATATACAGAGATTTCAAAGCCTCCAATATACTACTTGATGAGGTCTGTTATTTTTCCCTACTTCCTCTCTTTTATATTTTACGAGTTTATGAATTTGGACCCTATTCGTTTTATAAACCAAACTTTTGATTTATATTTGAGTGTCAACTGAAAAATGCAAATTATAGTAAGTACAGATATTTTGTAAAAAGAATTAATTCAATAAACAATTTAATTAGAACAAATGTTATTGAAAAGATTAAGATAAACTTCTTTAATATAGAAAAGGTAGTGAAATTATATACTAACAGTAACTCCACAAATCTCACTCATAACCAAATGTTTATCTATTGCAGGATTACAATGCAAAAATTTCAGATTTTGGCTTGGCCAAATTAGGCCCTTCTGGGGAAGATTCACATGTGAGTACGAGGATCATGGGAACATATGGCTATGCTGCTCCAGAATACATTGCAACAGGTGATCATCATCTGTTGTGGAATTTGCTATCCGACACCGCGTGATCGGCTCGGCACCACAACCGTTGGCTGCCCTTTCTCGGCTCTTCACGTACTCGGCACGACTCATGCCCCAATTCCGCGAAGTCGGCCTAGCTCGTCTCTTCTCGGCTGGGAGCTTTCTCCATCAACCGTAACACTGGGGAGTCGAACCACTCAACCCACAGCAACCAACACAGAGTAATATGCAGCGGAACAATAAAACAGTAAACTGAGAGAAGAGTAGGGAGAAACAACACACAGATATAGCTTTACATGGGAGAAAAAACCTCCAAGAGGAAAACCCACGGGACCAAGTCCAGAACAATCCACTATTCAATAATAATGGTTACAAACAGCGCTCAAACGGCCACCTGCCGGAGCTTCTCTCAGCCTCGCTACAACAGAAGTGAAACACTCTCAACAAGCAGCTCACACAGCTCTCGGAGACACCTCGACGGTTCACTAACAGGAGAAACACTCACTCTCTGTTTACGCTCAGCCTCTCTGCAGCCGCACCTTGCGTCTGCCTCTCACTCTGAAACTTTCGTCACTGTCTCACCTCATAATGAGGGTATTTATAAGAGAGACACATCATTTAGGGATTTACCCTAAATGGAAATGGGCCAGGTCAATATCTAGGGATTTGGGCCCAATAGCATTGAGACGAATATTCAACAATTCTCCCCCTTCCGATCAATGCGACAAAAACGGCAACTCGGACAAAAAGCCGATCTTCCAACTTGGCTACCCGATCTTCAAAGTCGGTCTTCCACCGAGGTCCGAGGACACAACTCAACTCGGCCTCTCTCAACTCCACTTTACAGCTTCCCAGTGCTCCCTGCCGGGGTTCGAAAGATACCGGCTAACAACTCCAACTGCATGGGCGAGGTCGGGTCTAGTGCAAACCATTGCATACATTAGACTCCCCACTGCAGATTGGTACGGGATCTTCTCCATCTCTTCTCGGTCTTCGTCTGAGCTCGGATATTGTCTCTCATTCAGCTTCAAATGTCCGGCCAAGGGGGTGCTCACTGTTTTGGCTTTGTCCATGTTGAACCTCTTCAGGATCTTCTCAACATACTTCTCCTGACTTAGCCACAGTAGCTTCTTCGCACGATCTCGGATAATCTTTATCCCGAGAATCTGCTTTGCTGGACCCAAATCCTTCATCGCGAAGGACGAGCTCAACGCTCTCTTCAGCTCGACAATCTTCATCTTGTCTTGCCCGACAATCAACATGTCGTCCACATATAAAAGCAAGATCAAGGAATCTCCAGTCTCATACCTCTTTACGAATACGCAGTGGTCGACATCCGTCTTCATGAACTTGTGTTCGGTCATAAAGGAATCAAACTTCCTGTACCACTGCCGAGGTGCTTGCTTCAAGCCATAGAGACTATTCCTAAGTCGGCACACTTTGCCCTCACAGCCCGGCACTTCAAATCCCTCGGGTTGTTCCATGAAGATTTCTTCCTCCAGCTCCCCATGAAGAAACGCCGTCTTAACATCCATCTGTTCCACCTCCAGATCCATCGTAGCTGCCATGGCTAACACTGATCGGATCGAGGTCAGCTTCACAACAGGAGAGAAAATTTCATCAAAGTCTATTCCCTTCTTCTGATTGCAGCCTTTCACTACAATCCGGGCTTTGTATCTCGGCTTCTTACCGACCTCCTCCTGTTTGATCTTATACACCCACCTGTTCTTCAGAGCTCGCCTCCCTTCGGGCAGCTCGGTCAGCTCATACGTCTGATTCTCATGCAACAACCTCATCTCGTCCTGCATGGCCTTCTCCCATTCAGCTCGGTCTGAACTCTCCACTGCCTCATCAAAGCTCTGAGGTTCTCCCTCCTCGGCAATGATCGTATACTCGTCGGCAGGATATCTTGAAGAAGGTCTTCTCACTCTGGTGGGGTATCTCGGCTCTTCTTCTTCATCCTCGGAACCCGGCTCTGCACTCTGTGCCCGGATCCCGGCATCACTCGGTTGGGCATCATCTTCATTCACACCGCCTCCAGCGATGTCCTCGGTTTCTCCCCCTGCTTCAGCATCTACACGCGGGGCGGGTTCTTCTCCTCGGACAGTAACCCGGACTTCGGGCTTCGAGATGTCATGGATGGTCTCATCCTCATGAAAGACTACATCTCGGCTCCTCACAATCTTCTTCCCGATTGGATCCCAAAGTCTAAAACCGAACTCGGTCTTCGGCGATCCGAGATATATGCACTCATTCGTCTTTGCATCCAACTTCCCTCTCTCATCTTTAGGGACGTGCACGAAGGCTCGGCATCCAAACACCCTCAGGTGATCATAGGTCGCTTTCCGACCTGTCCAAATCTCCTCTGGAATCTCTCCTTCCAAAGGCCTCGATGGTGAGAGATTTATCAGGTCAACGGCTGTCCTCACAGCCTCTCCCCAGTATGCCTTCGTCAACCCTGCGTTGGATAGCATACTCCGGACCTTCTCCTCTATCGTCCGATTCATCCTCTCAGCGAGTCCGTTCAGCTGAGGTGTCTTTGGGGGCGTCTTCTCCATTCTGATCCCGGCCTTTCTACAATAGGCTTCAAAGGGACCCCTGTACTCTCCACCATTATCCGATCTGACCACTTTCAACTTCCTTCCAGTCTCCCTCTCCACCATGACATGGAACTCTTTAAATGACTGGAGCACCTGATCCTTAGTCTTCAAAGGATATGCCCACACTTTGCGGGAGTGGTCGTCAATGAAAGAGACAAAATACTGTGCCCCTCCAATAGATATTTCCGACATGGAGCAGACATCAGTGTGGACGAGGTCAAGTAAATACCTCCGTCTCCGAGGTTGATCCGGTCTCACAAAAGAAACCCGGTGCTGCTTCCCAGCCAGACAATGCGAGCAACTCTCCAGCACTTGTCCCTTCAACCCGGTCAATAGCTCTTTCCTTTCCAAAATCTCAAGCCCTTTCTCGCTCATGTGGCCGAGACGCTTGTGCCACAGCTCTAGGCTTGATCCACCGAACACGGTGTTGGCTTCTCCGCCATTCATCCGACCTTGCATCACATACAAGGAGCCTTCCTTCCTTCCACGGGCTATCACCAAGTTTCCCTTGGATAGCTTCCATCTGCAGCTCTCAAAGTTGTTCACTAATCCAGCGTCATCAAGTTTCCCTACCGAGATTAGGTTCAACCGCATGTCAGGCACATGCCTCACGTCCTTCAGGACAATCCGACATCCGACCTCCGAGGTCAATGTCACCTCACCAATGCCAACAATTTGGCTGGTCACCTGATTCCCCATCTTCACAGCTCCAAACTCTCCACTCCGGTAGGAGGAGAAAAACCTTCTGTGAGGGGTCACATGGAAGGAAGCACCCGAATCCACTATCCAGGTACAGTCATCAAGGGCGACATTCACAATGTCCTCACCGAGAAGAAATATCTCGGGCCCTACACTCGCTACCACCGCCGTGGTACTTCTAGCCTCTCTCTTGCCATGGTCGGACTTCACCGACCCGTTCTGCTCATCTCGCTTCAGAGTCCAGCAGTCGGCCTTCTTGTGTCCGGTCTTCCCACAGTAGAAGCACTTCAGTTCACTCCTCGGTCTTGACCGATCCTGGGACTTATCCTTCCTGTCTCGACCTCGGCTCCTTCCTCGAACTCGGACGTCGGACTTACTCCGCTCGGCAACAATGGCATCTCCACTGCTACTTGCACCCCGCTCTCTTCTCCTGGCTTCTTCATTCAGGAGGCTGTCGGTCACGACATCCATCTCCAGCTTCCCTTCCGGTGCCGAGTTACTCAACGTAACTACCAGGGTATCCCAACTCTCTGGCAACGAGCTCAAGAGCAACAGAGCTTGCATCTCGTCGTCTATCCTCATGTCGGCCTTGGACAACTGGTTCACTACACCTTTGTAGGTGTTGAGGTGCTCAATCATACTCATCCCGTCCTTGTACTCCAGCTTCACAAGCCGGCGGACCAGGTGAGCCTTGTTTCTCGGAGTCTTCTTCTGAATCATGGATTCTAACTTGTTCCACAATTCGAAGGCATTTGTGAACTCGGACACGTGCTCAAAGAGGCTTTTGTCGATGTGTTTCCTGATCGTGGCCACCGCCTTCCGACTCAGGATCTCCCATTCCTTGTCCGTCTTTCCAATCGGCCTCTCATCAAGGACAATGGGCTCATGCAAATCCTTGCAATATAGATGATCTTCCATCATCGGCCTCCAGTAGGCGAAGTTGTCGGCGGTCAACTTGAACATATCCCCATCATGGGAAACGCCTCCACTGGTACTAGTCTCCATCCCGATCTCTCTCTCTCTCTCAGAGCCTCCAACCTGGCTCTGATACCAGAACTGTTGTGGAATTTGCTATCCGACACCGCGTGATCGGCTCGGCACCACAACCGTTGGCTGCCCTTTCTCGGCTCTTCACGTACTCGGCACAACCCGTGCCCCAATTCCGCGAAGTCGGCCTAGCTCGTCTCTTCTCGGCTGGGAGCTTTCTCCACCAACCGTAACACTGGGGAGTCGAACCACTCAACCCACAACAACCAACACAGAGTAATATGCAGCGGAACAATAAAACAGTAAACTGAGAGAAGAGTAGGGAGAAACAACACACAGATATATCTTTACGTGGGAGAAAAAACCTCCAAGAGGAAAACCCACGGGACCAAGTCCAGAACAATCCACTATTCAATAATAATGGTTACAAACAACGCTCAAACGGCCACCTGCCGGAGCTTCTCTCAGCCTCGCTACAACAGAAGTGAAACACTCTCAACAAGCAGCTTACACAGCTCTCGGAGACACCTCGACGGTTCACTAACCGGAGAAACACTCACTCTCTGTTTACGCTCAGCCTCTCTGCAGCCGCACCTTGCGTCTGCCTCTCACTCTGAAACTTTCGTCACTGTCTCACCTCATAATGAGGGTATTTATAAGAGAGACACATCATTTACGGATTTACCCTAAATGGAAATGGGCCAGGTCAATACCTAGGGATTTGGGCCCAATAGCATTGAGAGGAATATTCAACATCATCTTATCTATGCATATAAATTGATGCTTTTCAAAGATACTACTCATTGAAATTAACCTGAAACATAAGAAACAGTTTGATCTTATTGTTTCTAACATGGCTGTGGAATGTGTCATGATTCAACAGGCCACTTGTATGTGAAGAGTGATGTTTATGGTTTTGGTGTAGTGCTGCTTGAAATGCTGACAGGGTTAAGGGCACTTGACAAAAACCGCATCAAACAGCAGCAGAATCTAATTGAATGGGCTAAGCCTTCTATCTCTGATAAAAGAAAGTTGAAAAGCATCATGGATGAGAGGATAGAGGGTCAGTATTCAACCAAGGCAGCATTGAAAGCAGCACATCTTACTCTAAAATGCCTTCAATGTGACCCTAAAAAACGTCCTCATATGAAAGATGTTCTTGATACATTGGAACGCATCGAAGCTATCAAGGATAGAACGAAGTAATCCAAGAAACATTGTACTAAGTTAGCAACTGTGCAGAAATTCTAATAGCCAATTTATATTCATCCTTCTGCACGTGTTGAATATGACAGAGCATCAACATGTGTAGGCTGTTGCTAGCATACTAGTCAAAGTTCAAGTTCAGTGTAACTACTAACTAACTTGGTTTACAGTTAGTATAGGTGTTAGACCTGTTACTGCATGAGTGTTTGTTGCTGTATTAATTTGATTAGTTGTACCTCGCCTCTCTCATTCTAGCCTAGTTCCCTTGTCTATAAAAATGTGAAGCCCCTAATTGTATTTGTATCGTCATCTTTTCATTTAATTCAATAAAATGAGTTACTCGAATTCCTCTCTTGTTCTTTGACATATATGGTCTTTGGGGTGAGGTCACTTGTATTTTTTAAAAGTTATTTCGTTAGTTGTAGGGAAAATTTGAGAAGTGGGAAAACATTCTGTATTCTAAATTAAATACTTGCTGAAAGAGTTACCCGAAATCATCTATACCACTTTGCAAAATTTAGGGTAAGACTAGGGGTGAGTATAGACCCCATCAATATGAACTAAATTGGCTTCTGAAAAAAATCTCAACTAAATTGGAGGAGAAAATTTGGGATGGTTTAGACCATCAATTTTATTTGAATTCAAATTGTAAAATCGATGATATCAATTTGGATATTAAATTTGGGAACATGAAATCTAGACTAACACAAACATTTACTATTTTATAAAGTTTTAAATTTTATGTTCTCGAATTATATAATTTATAAATTTTATGTTGTACAATTTTTTAATTTTGACATTTGAGACTATTCATCATTTTATTATGATTTTTTTTATTTTCCCATATTTTTTAATCATTTTATTAGTACAACGATCCAGCTTGACCCAACACCAAGTCAATTCAAATCAATTAACATTGATCGGTAATGGACTAGAAATTTAAAAGTAGAAAACGCTTTGTTTTACCTTGTGGTTTCAACCATTAAATAATTTCATGTTTTTTATTATGTATATCAAATTTTATATAATTTAAACATTTTTTTAATCTTTTTATCTAATAAATAACATTTATTTATAAAATAATATATTGTTGTGAAAATAAAGTTGTAAGATGAAATATTAACTAGATTTTTATTTGCATGAAATTTTATGAATTTAATTTATTTATAAAAGTTTTCATTTCGACAATTGAATTGGTTGGTTTCATATTCTAAACAAAGTTATTGACACATAAAACGTTATTGAGTGAGTGATGTGAATATAAAAATTTAATACATAGTGTCAATTGATCCTATTATGCACGCATATAAATACATAATAGTGGGAGGAATCACTGAAACAACAACCCCTCTTGGCACCTTTTTGTGCTTCAGGACCCTTTGACTGCCAAAGCAAACAGATCCTCCAAACAACTTGGAACTGCAGAAGGAACCTCCATCACCTCCATCACCTCTGGTCTTGACGGGCTTAGCAGCATTTCGGTTGCAACACTTCGTCTGAAGGATCACAAGAGCTATATTTCCATTGTTGGAGGCACTAATAACATGAAGCGCTCAGATCATCCAGTTGTTGGAGGCACTGAAGATTTCTTGTTTGTGCATGGCAATGTTACCTCTTTTCCTAATGATATAAAGGGTCCTACAGTTGTCTACAAGATTGGATTTCATCTTTGCTGGCCTCCATATCCACCTCAAGCCTCTTAAAAAACAAAAAACAAATACTCTAATTGCAATGGATCATCTATAATTTTTTTTTCTTTGTTAATTTTTTTTTAACCGAGCTGAATGATGGTCTTGTGATTTTCGTAACCAAACTCACTTAGTTAAGATGTCTTGTGATTTACGTAACCAACCTCACTTAGTGAGTTAAGGTTTGTTGGTTTGGTACTTTTTATTTATTTTTTATTTTACTTTCACTTTTTCCTGTGTGACTTTCTTGCTAGTCATAACATAACATGCATGTAATGTGTTCCTTTGTGGGCTGTAGATTCACGTGGGGAAAGGATTGATCATAATTTGCTTGTCTGTTTGTTCCTTTTATTTTTTTAGTATTAATTAGAACTCTATTTGTTCTTAGTTGGATAATCATGTATTAGAAAGCTGTGCCTATAGCTTGGTGCAGTTTCTGAAATAACGAGTTAATATCAATATCCATATATACTTTATGGTGCATGTTTTAATTGCTACTTGTTCGGAACACTCCTTTGATTATATATAGTTAATTGCCTGCAGTACGTAATCAACTTTCTCTACCATATATGGCGTTTGAATTGTCATTTGTGATATATATGATCGGATGCTCCCATTGATATATACTGTATCAGTTAACAATAAAATGCCTACACTTTGGTCAACGATAGAGAGAGGATAATAATAATCATCCAACTAATGACAACAGAAACAAGGATGAGAACTACAATTAATGTAGCCATGTGGGCAAATTAAGGCAGAGATAAATATGATCCTTCACAAAATTGTGAATGAGACATGAAAGCAGACTATTGGGTTCAAATTGAGAGCAATTTATTAACATTAATTGACAAGCTGCTTAATTTTGCAATGTTTTTAAACTTCTATTGTGTGAAATTTTTTGTTTTGATGCAAAATATAAACCTCAGCATATTAGATCATATAAAATCGGGGTAATATAGTTTATTGTGATCATAATTCCCGTCTAGGAAATACGGTACAATCTTATTTTAACATTTGATATGTTATTTAAAATATAAATAAATATCTATTATTATTTTACACATCTATAGTTTCACAAATTTTTTACGTCTTCGATTCGAGCTCTATATATAGTTTGACAAATTTACGTAAGCCTTTTTCCTAAAATATTTTTTTTTCCTTTTATGGATGCACGGGATTATCCAAAATACTACAAGTGTCTCCCGAAAAGAGACCAAGAGGTCAGCCAACACTTGAACATGGCACCTGATTCATTGTTGTCCTGAAGAGAGGGTGTTTTAGGTGATAGAAAGATTACCTTATTTTATGGTCAAGAGTCAAGACATGTTACAAGATTCATGGAATAAAGAAAAGTTTAATTAGGTGATGCGGTCAGGAGATTACCTTATTTTCGCGGTCAGGAGACGAGATTTTGTAAGATTCATTGAGTGTTTATACCTACAAATTATCAGGAAAATCAAAATTCAAACGCAATACCCTTTATATTGACGATGTTCAACCTATCAATTTCACCAACTAGTTATAATACACAAATTTTGAAAACTACTACGTATCACCATCAACGTTGACCTTATGTAGTCTGCACTTTTTAGTTTTACCATAATGTATAGAATAAATATTAGCTTTATTAGGGAGCATTTTTATCTTTAGTTAAATATTTTACTCTGCGAAATAAAATTCTCACGGGAATATTTTAACACTCTATGATAAAATTCAAGAAAGTTTCCATTCAATAATGTAAAAGTTTTAGTGAGAATGAATGAAATGACGTACACAAAAAAGAGAAGACAAATGGTTACAATTTTATAATGGAATCGTGTTATAAATTTGTTATTTACACATATTACATATATCCCCAATTTTGTAAACAAAAAAGAGAAAAAAAAACGGTTATTATATAATGGAATGAAATGCCGCCAATTTCATCCATTTTCATTTTATTTATATAGAATAATAATATAAAAAATTTAATTAAAATATAGTGATCATGTAAAAAAAATTGCACTGTCATGAAATAATAATAGATTTTTATGCATGGTAAGAATATTATTTTTTATAATAATTCTTTTAAAAATAATATTTATAGTTATTTTTAATTAGTTGACTGTATAAAAATCTTTACGCTAACAATGCATGAAATTTAACAATACTTTTTTTTTATCAACAATTTACAAATTGTAACTATATTAATAAAAGCCCGGTTGAGTTGCATAAATTGACTACCGAAAACATGCAATAACCTTGATTTCTGAAATAAAAATGAAAAGTTATTGAAGGAATCAAGAATTTACTTAAAAGAATAGAAGATAATCAAATCAATGTGTTTCCTAAGAACCTTCAAATGTTTCCATAATCTTTTAAAGACGACACAAATAAAAACTCAGATATACAGGGAGGATACGGTCTGTAAGAAACACCGGTAATGGGATTCGATAGGGCTATGATATGAATATATATCTGGAAGCTACAGTGATTACAAAGTAGTAAGAAAGAATAAATATAATAAGCTTCAAGAAGGAGCCTCATAAAAATATTGATCGTTAAAGTGATCTAGATGTAGAACTAAGACCTCTGCCAGTGACTCCTGCTGCAGAAGCAGAACACTGCACACAAAAATTTAAATTGCTATAACTTGTCTGAATAGAAGTTATCACCGGGGATTGTGTAGGCGAGGTCTGTTACAGAAAACACGGCCATTGGCCCTCACAAATGCTGCTATGCCGATGCTAATGCCCGCCCACATTAGCGAAAAGAAGAAGTGCCGGAAATCATATCGAACTGTTGGAACAATGAACAGAAGATTTAAAACTTAAACAGCCATAGATTTCACAACAGTTTATTAATCCAGCAATTGTAGAGACTCATTCATTGCCCTAAACCTAGGCTAGCAAACTCTGCGTAGAGCATTAGGTATCCAATTAACCAAGACAACAGACAAAACTTGCTTAGATGCGGATCAAATTTCAGAACACCTTCAAAATAATGTATTAAGTACAGGCATATGTCATTCTTTTTACAGTACATGCATGTCAGCAAAGAGGTTGATGGGATTATCGTTTCTAATTAAAACAGGACAATGGGTGTCAGGTAACGGTTTCCCATTTTCACTGTATTAACTAACAAGTTATTAGCCTATTTGAGGATTCCTCAGTACCTCAGTTCTCTGCTTCTGTCAAATGGTTATTCCTCCTATTTTGGCTCTCTTCTCTCTCCCGTATTCTATTTCTCTCTACCAACCACCCCCAAATTCTTAGTTTAGCCTTCAGTTAAATTTGTATCCCAACTTACACAAACAAAAGTCAACTCACCTTGCCTCAGTGACATGGTTGCAAAGAGGAATCCAGTCAGGACCAGACCCAAAGCCAGAGGAAATGACTACAAAAATAAACGTAGTAATATTAATATCAATTTGCATTTAATGTGGATGACTTCCTCGAAGCATTTTATATTAATGAACTGCATACCAGCAAAATATGCACAACAAAAAATATTAATATTTCAAATCCAGGAAAATAATCACTTCAACATTTCATTGACTGATTAATCTGGTTGCTTATTTCAATATCAAAGGCAGTTTTTGAGTTAATTAATAAAACACGAACGACTAAATTTCATGTATTTCATGCCTATGGCCCATTGCAACCCACCACTTTTCTGTAGGGTTAGGACCGGTGTTCTGTAAGCCTTGAAAGGAAAACATGTCTCACCAAACATTCAATAAAATAAATAAAAACAGAAAACAATTAAGTACTCATTTAATTATCTTTTTTTCCTTATGAGACATAGGCCATATTCACAGAAATTAGATTTTAATTAAGTAGTACATGAATTTAGCCATACATCATACAAGTTAAAGTATATTTATAAGTGAACTTTCGAAAAACTGTTCTTAAACCAAAATAGAAGCCTCAAGCTTCATTCAGGAGAAGACTTCCATCTAAATTGTACTCACAGCTATAGCTTCAAGGCCTCCTTTCTGAGAAGTGGAAGCTGTATCTCGGCCAACAGAAACTATATAATGTCCTTGCAGGAGATCAATTGCATCCTTCGCATGATAAAAAACATGAACAGCATAAATCAATACTAATAAATTCTTTAAAATTATTAGTTTAATTGAGATCTATTCAGCTAGCGGTAAAGGACATATTGCACAAACTATCTTAAGATTATGATCCACAGTAAAATATGTACATGAAAACCCAGTATCTCCTAAAGCATAATTACTGACTGTTACACAGGAGCAAAAAATCTAAAAACAACTCTGAATTAGGATGCAGAAGGTAGAAATCACTTATATAAGGACAAAACCTAGATAAGATAATGAGTTATGATCCCCTATTGAACACTGGACACCTAAAGATTCTACACAATAGCTAGACTGCTAGAGTACCCATACATAATGATAAATGAGCTACACAAACCTGCTTTGTTCCATCAACAAAATTGTTGAAATAATATCGTAGAAGAGCATTAACACCATCTTGTAGTATCCCTTGAATTGTGCGGTGCCCAAATCTGAATCCCACCAAAAGAAGTAATTAGGGAAGGCAAAGAGGTTAAATTCAAAATCTTAACAGCAACATATTTAAAACACTAGAGAATGATAATGTCAGAAGGTTATTAAACCTCAGTATAAAAAAAATTCATAATAACGTTTGTTGTTATTGCTAAGTTTTTGTGATTCTAGTTGAATATAATAGTTGATGAAATTAAACAGGAATAGATAAAGAGCACAGGCTAACATGGAAAAAACATTATGCACAAAAATTGCATCATTCCCACAATGCTAAAATGATAAAACCATAAAGCCATAGATTAAATTCCTGCCCTATTATTAGTTACAAGAGTCATACTCATACACTACTAGTGCTTTTGACAATATAATAATAGCCGGCAGTATATAATACAAGACATAACGGTTTAAAATTATTCCATGCCAATGTAATTCCAACATAGAAGAACCTTTATGGGCTCATAATTTCTTGATTTTCTTTATATGTGAGGTACACTAAAAGTTTTGGAAAGATTAATCAACAAATACCTGACAAAGTCTCCTTTAAGAGCAGGAGTTCCTGAGTATTGAATACTTATATCATCCCCATGGTTAGCCCACACTGACCATAGAGAATCAGTCAGAAATCTATGTTTCAAGTGCTATGTAACAATGAAAAACTGAATGTATTAAATGAAGATAACTAAATAATATAACGTATATCTATATTTCAAAGCACATAATCATAAAATTAATTATCACTTACAGATCTTAAAGTTTTCATCCAGATTTGGATGTGTACTAATGGTTTCTTCAGCACCAAAGACACCAAGCCTTCTAAGCTGGCATTCCAACATATTTCGGCCTATCATGCTCTGCATAAATATTTAAACATAACTAGCAGGAAAATGATGTCATGAACAGAGACATAACATAGCTATAAGTGAATCAACCAACCTGAGTTACATTTGTACGGTCTAAACAATCAATACAATTGGTCCTAACAACTCCAAGTTGCTCCTTCATTTTCTCTCCCTTTTCATTCAAGAGAAGATATCTATAATTCCAAAACAGAAATGCAACCCAGGGGTCAGATTTTTATTTTTAAATGTCTCAATTAGATATAAATATAAAAATTTATTATAAAACAGAATTAATGGGTTAAGGTAATTTTCCAGGGAAAAAAACTTCATATATTTGTTAGACAGCTCATAACATTATGCTTGAAAAGTGTCCAAGTTATTACAGCAGATGGTTCCAAATTAAGAAAAAACATAACAAACATAGTAATATAAATTATTAGTATTTGTTCAAAGATTAACAGTTCATAAAAAGCTCCCAGCATGAATCAAATTATTAACTAATCCTCAAGAAAGGAAATATCGAATAGCTAAATTATAAAAAATTCCATACCCGTTTCTCTCAAGAAAATCTGAAATTTGATCATAAAGGATTGAGAGACGATCAAAATGAACATGCCCACAGACATGGTGAAAATCAAAGTGCAGATATCTACAAAAAAGTCAAATACACACGGGTGACCCAAAAAGCCAAAAGAATGTATATATATCAACCTAAAAGTTAACTGAGAGAATTCTACCTTACATCATTACTAGCCACATGCTGCGCTGTATCACCAAATTTTTCACACAGTCGGCCTTCTCCTCCATGCTGAAAAATACCAAGGAAAATGAAGAGGACTCAAATGTATGCACACCGATACATAACAGTTCCATGCACATTATCACGCATTCTCAGGGACATGTATACAGCATATATTTATAGTATTTTGGTTGGTGCACCTAGGTTGCACACATTCTTTACAGTTGTATACAAAATTTACAATGCAATTACGTAAACCATCAGGTAAAACTGTCAACCATCGTATGAGTATTCTCAACTCATTCTGCAATGAAGAATATTTACCTTGTTAACAAGATCAACAGCCAATACTGCCCCATATTTTTTCCTTAAATCTAAGAAATGCCTCTCGAGGACTCTTGGCTGCATCTTAAGCAAAGAAATATAAGTGAAATAGACACAGAACGTTATACATAGATCTAAAATATATAACCATCAACAACCACTTACAGCTTCCTCAAGTTTCAATAACTCAAACTTTGGTTTATAAGTTAAGTCAACAATTTGCTGCCAGAGGAGTGGGATTGAACCACGGACCTGCAAAAGCTCAACCAAGATGATTGTGATTTGAAATGAAATACATGTTTAATTAACACAATATTGGTGGTACATATACATCTAGCATTTATCTCACAAAACTAAAGCAAGCATCCTAGCTCCTTTTGCTTAGCTTTTATCAAACAGTATGTACATCTGGATCATACAATGGCACAAGTCACCCATTTTATAATCTAAGATAGATGCAGTGATCTCCATGAAAAACCTGCTAATACTAGTTTACATCCAACATTACAACCATATAGTATAACTGGTTCATGTCCTACTCATAAAAAGCAATACCTGAACAAATGAAGCAGTATACCCATTAAACTGCATAATTTGTTCTGTTTCCACAAAATTGGCAACATAGCCATCAGGATCAGCTCCTCTTCTCCACATCCGGGTTCCTTTCAAGAAATGAAATCATATTTGTACCATCAGTCCACCACCCACTAAAAGATGATGACTGGCCTTCTTAAAGAGTTAAAGCAACCACGAATGACAATCCTATGTTTTCTCATACAAAAGCTTTTCAAATTGTAGATGCCAAGATGGAACAAATAATTGTATATCTCATAATAAATCAAACTATTAACATGTTTAACAAATAATTTTCATAAGGATCTTCATCTAGAATTAAATGTTTTTCATTTCTCTCCTCAATAATTGTAATTAATAATCTTTTTATTGGTTCATCCAAAGCATGAGACCTGTTGTTTTATTGATATTAATTTTAACTAAATGATAAATATGTTATTTGCTCTCCGTTGTATCTATCTCTTTGGTCAAATATCAAAATAGATGTCATGTTATTGGGCATGGTCTTCATTCACAAGTTCCCTAGCCTAAACTGTTAGTAACTAAAACACATATTCTCTAACCTCTAAGATCCATTTTTACATTTTTGGTGCAACCTAGATCTAAATTTTTAGTGCAAACTGAAAGAGAACTATAAAGTAGTGCAACTGCAAACAATTCTCATGATTGCTTTCACTATCACCACTAAATTAACCATTAACTAATTTCATGGAATCGGAGATCTTGATTCTATAAATGGTAAGGAATATAAATACATACGATATTTATAAGTGCACAGTCAAACTAGAAACAATGGATTTTTCTTTTTTGGTGCAATGAAATAAATAGAAATTTATCCGAAAGCTTTAAATACCATTTCTTCTTGTGCATCTCCTAGCAATCAAAGTGACATCAATTATATCTTTCCCAATGGCTGCTTGAAAGTGATGAAAGCCTATTTACTTGTTAAGGATAACCTTGAAAAGAAACAGTTATGTGATTGCACAATAACATTACAAATCTTAATCAGATAAGGATACTGCCTTGGACTACAGGGAGCAAGTATGGTTCAAGCTGGAAAGCACAGGATTGCACACTTATTGGTTAGGAATATAAAAATGTATAACTAAAGAAATTGAACAGGTAAATATAAAATTGCCACAAATCTACCTTGTTATCTATGAGCACTTCTAACATATAACTGTTCCATAGGAATCGAGGCTCTGCCTGTGATCAATTATTTAGTAGCATAAGCAGAATAATAGGGCAAACCAAAAACTGCAGAAAAAATCAATTGCGAGATGACATTTGCATATCCATCAGGAGTATCACTTACTTAGGAATAATATTGAGAAAAAAGTATGTAAGGGGGATTCTACCAAGGCACCAGCACCATTTTTAAAAATAAAATAAAATATCTCTAATACTGACAGGCCTGTGGCAAAAGAAAAGGAAATAAATACCTGTCTCCAAAGAGGAAGCAATCTAGACTCATCACCCAGGTCATTCAACCGTTGTGCACTGCAGAACATAATATAATAAAGTTTCACAATTTATTTTGACTATATATAGATAGATAATGTAGTCCAATTTTTTTTACTAGGATAATAGTATTAGTAAAGAACACAAAGCATTGTTTAAAGAACATAAAAATAACTTAAATCTTAAAAATTTGTCGGCAACTCCGATATTTTATGGTTACTTTCTAGAAAAAGTTTGTCAGAATTTGGTAGTCAGAAGTCGGTGATAGTAAAAACTCATCAGATCAGTCAAAAGTAATCATAATCCTCATCACAAAAATGTTATTAACAAAAAGGGAGTTGTATGTGATAATCATTTTTGCTTTTACTTTCTTTTCATACTAGAAGGTGCACTCAATATTTATTCAAGATTAAAAGTACTTGCCAACCTTTATAACTTAGAAGTCAGTATCAGTATATTACCATTAAACTAATTCCTTTTAGTCAAGATTGCAATGACAGACAGATCTACAAAAATTAGATTCCAAAAATGCAAAACGAGTTGCTTTCCTTAAAACTATAATATCAATACAAGTGTATATTAAAATAAGTGTCAACCCCTGAAATACATGATCTAGAGGTTTACAATCAATACAGCCAAACATATGTTTATTAAAACATTTCATATCCATGCTTCCGGTTTATGAACCATTCAAATTGCAGTCTGAATGCCATTATGCAAGCAGAAGATCTTGAACATGCATGAACTAATATTTTGGTCATTAATTGTCAGAATGATACAATGCCATTCTAAATGCCAAGCAACAAGTTTTACATACTTCATATGAAAAAGGGGTGGGGGAGACTGCATTTTCTAAAGGTTTACAGGTTGCATGGTTGCAGTTACGAATCAAAGGAAGAACGTATGGGTAGTTTCCTCTCTGTTGATATTATATATGTACACTTGTAAGGCAGCAAATGTTAGAATCAAAATAAAACCATGTCATATTTCAGTCATAAATATAAACGTAAGACTGCTAAAAATGTTCAAAGAAGTTCACCTCAGAGTTAAATTAGTTTCATATGAGAAGAACAGACCAGAGGTTTTCTCAGCAACATTAAGCAGCCCAGAAAATTCCATCTCTATTTTCTTCTGCCGAATATGGTACAGAAATTATGAGTTCTAAACTGGTAATAGACATAGAATGATATAGGAAATAAGTGGAGCTGTAGCAAACATACCTTTTCAGGAGGGGTATTTTTAAGAGAATTATCGCATGGAAAAACCTTCAATTTAGAAATTTTGAAAATTGGATGCCCCAAGTAAGATCCAACAGATTCACGCTCAGTTATAACCAGCAAATATGATCCTAGGGGAATAGTGAAATTTAGCAACAAAATGATTGCTCAAATTTAAATCTACCATTGAAAACAATGCATTATCTGAATTCTGAAGAGAACTCGGGTATGTAAACTAGATCCACAAAATCAGATACCAATATCAAAGTCACAACTCAAAAGTACAAGTAATGAAAAAAAGGGTAGTAGGGAGTAGGGAATTGTTTGTTGCAAAAGCTACAACAATAAATGAACTAAAAGGAATTTATACAACTGGAGAACTGTAAAGATACCACGATCCTTAAACCCACTGCTTTTTGTTAAAATAATAAATAAAGAAATGAAAGAAAGAAAAAAAATCATTGGTATTTTATTCAAATTTTGTTTCCACTTATGTTCTAAAACCAATCATCATAAATCATTAGTCAAATATCCCAATTCCCAGGTATAATCTCTCTCCCTAAAATAACACCCCCTAAGCTAAGTACTTCACATTATTGCACAATCAAATAAATAAGGATTAGCAACAAAACAAAAAATCCTTCCAACACACAGGATATAAAAACTTAAGGCAATATACAATAATCACTTAAATCTACAATATCAATCATCAAATCTCGATGGCAAAGTGATTGCTCACCAGCCAACAGCTTCAACATCCCAACAACACCAAAAATCGTGTAAATCTTAGGAACTCGAGGCGTGGTGCATTCCGGAACCTCATCTGTCAAAGCAACACAACCAGAAAAGCAGAACACATAAAATGAAATAATAAGCATCGATCAGGAAATGAATTGCTGAATATCACAAAAGCAATATCAAAGAGCACTACGTATGCTAAGAAAAGCACGAAGAGAATTGACGAAAAGAACTAACCAATGAGCTTCATGGAGCCATCGACTCGACTAACAGCCAAAGAAGAACCAGAAGATCCATCCGTTGGCTCAATCACATACTGATCAGGAAATTCCCAGAGTCGCATGCGCGTGTACAGCTTCTGCACAGAGTCTGCCTTCTCCATCATTGTTGAAACTCCAGCTCACTGAAAACAACACATACTCATCATTCAAATAAGCAATGAACTACTAATAACAAATCAACAACAATTGAAATCTGAATTTATCATTTGAGCTTCCTACGGTTTCACATATCAATCGGAGGGAGAAAGTTATGCTCAAATCATTTGAATAAGCGATTAACTACTACATTCACGAGGAATCATCAATAATTCAAATCTCATATTATAGTTTAAGCTTCCTACGGTTTCACGGATCAATTGAAGCGAGAAAACTACGCTCAAATAGTTGAGTTCGATCTAATCTAAATCGAAAAACCAATTTCCCGCTAAAAGAGCTAAAAGGTGAATTTGGTTTGTGGATTTTTTTCTCGCGCTTTCTCGGCGAAGAAAACGAAGAAGGGAATGAGGAATAAGTATACCTGGTTCGCGAGATCGAAGAACGAAGTGAAGAGTAAGATCTAAGTTCGAATTCGCTTTGGGCTCTTCTTAATACGTGAAGCGAGGGACTGCAACGAAAAGGGAATGATGCTCCAACGTGCTATATTCCGTTTTGCCTTTTTAAAGCTAACGGCGTGTTTGGAAGCTTCGTAACGGGGGAGGATTACGATGGGCAAAATCCGTGTTGGGGTTCGTGTGTGCAAATGCGGCTTTAGGACTGAAACTTCGACCGGTTCCGCGGAAATGGTGCCGAGGGAAGTGTGTTCTCCGTACACGTGGAGGTTGATTAGAGGTCTGTGAGACCGTAGCCTACTACTATGGAGAACTACGTGGTCAATGGACGAGCATGTATGGCTATTAGATCATCAGCGCCGTTCGATCTCAATACTTTACTCTCAAACAGTCAAGTGAAAGCTATGAAACGGTTCACAACTATGGTGTGTTTTTTTTTTTTTTTAATGAGTTTAGAAGTATAGTGGCACCTTTAATTATTTTATTTTTCTAGAATTTTTCATTAATAAAAATACTTTTAATTTGTTATTTTTGAAATATAAAAAAATTATGACTAAATTATGATATTTTTGTTGTTATCACATTATTGTTATAGAATATTTGTTATTTATATTGATGGTTAAGTCTTGAACTCAATACCTTATTTAAAAGGAGAATCCATCAACAATTAAATCAATAACTTATTAGGAAATTATGAAATTATTTAGTTATTGACTTGTTTATTGGTTTATAATTAAATGTTGCTTTCATAATAATTTATAAATACATAAAAAAAACACGTTAGTTGATGAAAAATTTACGTAATTATATAAAGAAAATAAAATATTCATAAGGATTTTATTTTTAAGAATGGTAATTTAAAAATATGCTTATTCTTTTGTGGATACATGTAAAACACATCAATAATAAAAATTAAATATAAAATTGGATTAGTCATTAACTAATATTCATATGGATTTAAATGACCACTTTTAGAAAAATCTTTCTTCTTAATTATATTTTTCTTTCACACAGGATTCAAACTTGAGATTTTGATTAAAATTTTGAGTCTAGTGTATCTTAGACCAACGACAACAAATCTATAAATAACAAGATTTGATACTTAAAATACTAAAAAAAAATGCTTAAAACTATAAAAAGATATTATAAAAAGCATTAAATAAAAATTTATTATTAGTAGCATTAAATATATATTTCATTCATTAAATATGATATAAAATTAAATTAAATAATATCATATAATATAATTAAATGCTATATTTATTAAATGTAATATATATATATATATATATAATAAATATTCAATTATTAATTGTCTCGAGAAGTTACTTTTTTCCATGAGTATCTTCGTTAAGAGATAACTTTTTTAAAAATTATTAAAAGTTACTTGTAAGTAATGATTTTATTTAAATTGTTAAAGGTTTTAAATTAAACTAATTGAAATTAAGGACTTTATATTATTTAGAAAACTTAGGATATTTAATCAATTGAGAAAAGTTTTTTTATAAATTTAAATTGAATGAATTATTGCAAGAAAATAAGATTTTTTTAGATTTCTTGAAAAGCTTCAAGATGGTGAATTTATTAGTGAATTGACCATGTGAAAAATTTGTAATATGGTGAATTTGTTATTGAATTGAGGTGATTGGCATTCGTATTTGATATGGTAATAATGTCACATAAACATACATACATATGAGCAAGTATTATAAGTTGATAAGTTACGCTTTGAGGAGAACCTTCAACATAATCCCAGAAGGTTAGTGGGGTGTGAAACCTTAGGGATATGTAAACGGGTATTTCACACAAAACAAACATTATCGCAAATCTTGAGTTGTGGTGAGTCACTATTCATGTATATATGTTTATCCCAACGATGCCATTAGTTTGATCCACTGATCAGGATCAGTATTCCCTAGTATGGTGAGTGTGAAACCATTGTTAAGGAATGCCAGGTTGACTATTCGGTGATTATCTCCTGTGACGATGGTTGCATTAATATATTTATTTATGCATAAATTTCGATAATTTCATAAATTGTTATACATACATAAAGTTACATGTAAATTACATAGTAATTATCTCATTTTTTTTCCTCTTTTAATGCTTCTTTTTGTGATTAAAACATAATAATTGGTTTCTTCAGACCTTTTATTCAGTAGATGCTAAAATTAGTTGATTTATGAGGTATTTGTTATATTTTTAGTGGAAATTCACTGCAAGGACATGGAAGGTGGATTCAAGGTCTAAAGTTGTTCGCTTAGCGCGATAGGTCCGTTCAGCACGACCAACTCGCTTAACGCGTGATCACTTATCCAGCTAGACATTGAAGGCGCACTCAGCGCAACCACGACACTGGATATGTTTTAAGGCAAAAAGGAGGGAAAAGAAGGAGATCTTTTTTTTACCAACTCTTGGAGAGATAGAACACAACAAGCTAGGTCACGAAGGAGACATCCTTCCACACCATTGGAGTTGCATTTCCCTCATTTGTTCCTCATTTCCTTCCATCCATTCCATTTCCTTGTCCTAACCTTCCATTTGTATAAGTCTCTCATGAAATTGAGAGGCTAAACTCCATATTGTTGGAGCTCAAAAATCAAATGTTTTTATATAATGAATTTTACTATCTATTCAATGTTATTTACGCATTATTGTTATTTTTCTGAGTTATTATCATGTGTTAGTGGTTTGATAATCCATTTTCATGCTTTGTTATACGTTTAATACATTGGAAAATGGTTATTTCCTTATAACTAAGAAACAATTCTAAATATATCATTTATAGGGATAAATGGTTTTGTTTAGCCTAAGTTCTCATCTTTGATCTTAATGCAGATCGGTTAATGTAACTCTTGAGGAATTAGGAGCGAAATTAAGCGATTTAGGGTGTTGCACTTGAGGAATCAAGGCTAAAATATGTTAGCAGATGAAGGTGAGTGGAAATAATGTTGAATAGCGAAAAATCCTTAATATTGCATCAAAGTTAGTTTCGGTTAGTTGAGCCCCAATATTCGTCTCACCGTATTTCAATCATCACCACATTACTTCGAGTGTTTGTGTCTCTTTCCATTGTATTTATTATGTTTTATAATTTATATTAAGTCAAAATTAGTTACATGCTATTTACTCTACAAAATTAAATTGATTCAGTAATTGCTTAGAACAACCGTGTATTAACTCTGAGTACAAGCAAAGTCCATGTGGAATCGACATTCAGATTTACCATTTCTTTATTACTTAGACAAATCCGTACGCTTGTCAAAGTGTTAACAATGTTCTAAATCAAAGAAAGGTTATTCAACCCAATCAAAAGGAAGGTTGAGATCAGCAAAGGTGTTCTTGTCTGTGAAATTGAATTCTGGGATTGGGAGATACAAAAGGACCAATTGGGATCAGTAATTCCTGAAACTGACACACACCAGGAAGTTGAAACTGGAAATAAGGAACATGATGACTAAGTCATTGAGGGAGCAGATGATACCAATCCAATGCCTGAGAGTAATGAAGTCAGTGAGGGAACTAGTGCAAATTAAAGACCACATAGAGATAGGCATATGCCAACCAGATTTGACCAGTTTGAAATGCTTCCTGATAATGTTGTGACAGATGATGTGTTCTAGTTCACTTTGCTTTACTTGTTGATATTGAACCTGTAGAATTCAAAGAAGTTGCTAGAGAACAAGCCTGGAAACAAGCTATGATTAAAGAGCAGCAATCAATTGAGAAGAATCACACATTAGATCTGACAGAATTGCCTCCAAAGAAGAAACCAATAGAAGTGAAATGGATCTTCAAGCTCAAACTAAATTCTGATGGATCAGTGGCTAGACACAAAGCCAGGTTAGTGGCTAAAGGATTTCTACAAAAGGCTGGAGTAGATTACAAAGAAGTCTTTGCACCAGTGGCCATAATTGAAACAATCAGACTAACTATGGCTTTAGCTAGCAAAAGAAATTGGCATGTATATCACCTAGAAGCGAAATTTGTCTTCTTGAATGGATCTCTCAATGAAGATGTATATGTTACTCAACCACTTGGAATTGAGATAAAAGGGAAAGAGATGTATATGGCTAAAGCAAGCTCCTAAATGTTAGAATCAGAAAATCAATTCATTTCTGATCAAACATGGATTCAAACTGTGATAACCCTCGCGTGGGGATTCTCATCAGAAAACCCTGTTAAGGGTGTGGCGCGGATAGCGCCAGGTCTGGCGCTGATGGCGCCAGAGCCTCTGGAACTTGACGCTCAAGGCGCCAATGTCACGCTGAGGGCGCCAGAGGTTTTCCAGACCGCGCAGATAGCGCCATACATGGCGCGAATGGTGCGGGTAGTGGCCTGGAAAACCAGATTTCACTGGAATTCCACGCGACCAGCGCCAAGTGCGGCGCTGATAGCGCCATAGGCCAGGGAAGACATGGCGCGGGTGGCGCCAGTCTGGCGCGGTTAGCGCCAAAGGTTCTGGAAGTTGACGCTGGAGGCGTGGGCGTGGCGCTGGTGGCGCCACCTAAACCGCCATATTGGCGCAGTCAGTGCGGGAGCTGGCGCGATTCGCGCCAGAGCTCGGGCAAGCAATATAACAGAGGTCAGTCGCGTTTTGGAAGAAGAAAACCTTCTTCTTCTTCTTCCTCCATGCCCAGCCTCCATTAATGGTGAAACCAAGCTTCCTAGGACCTCATATGCTAGTCTAAATACTTCCCTGTGACCTAGAAACGTGTCTTAACCGATTGAAAGCTAAAACCCTTCATCAATTCTTTAGTTTTAAGAAAATCCAATACCTCAGAGAAACCTCAGAAACCTGAGTGTTGGCAAGGACCAGAGGAGCAGAACGGACGACAGAGCTTGGGAAAGCTATCCTCCAGCCTTTTGGGTCGCCACTGAGGTAAGAAACATGAGTTTCTTCGATCGATTTTGAAATTGAGAAATCCTTGGATTTTGTGAATTATGTTGCTCTGGGGCTAGATTTAGCCCAGAGTTCTGTTGGGGAACTTGTTTAGAATTGTTTAATGATGAAGGAATAGCTTTCAGTTTTTGATTCTGATGACTTTGGATATTGGCTCTGTGAATGCATAAGTGACCGGTGAAGAGTCACTTGTTTATGGTTTTCTGACAAGCATGAGCCATGACTGAGTCTATGTTGAGCCGGAAAGGCTAATTGGACGGTGTCTGGGTTGAGGGCCGGACCGTTCTTAGGGTATTCTGAATTTTGGGCCATGGTTTAGAAATGTGATTTGTATTGAGTCCGTGGTGACTCAATGGCCTGATGATAGTTTTGATTAACTGTATGATCTGAGAAAAAGCCTTGTGTGGGCAGAAATTTGATAAAACCCTAGGGTAGGGGATTTGTGATCTGATACATTCTGTGATTGAATGGTTGTGACATGAATTTTGATATGAAATTACTAATGCCTTGATTAGGCATTGATTCTGAGACTGTTGGCGGTGGAAGCCACAGACCTGGGAAGGAATTACAAGCTGAAACCTTACCAGGTAAGTTCAGTGTCCCTGGGGAAAATTTCCCATCTTGTGTGCCACACCACACTCCGAGGGAGTGTTGGTCATTGCCTAATGCATACATTGGTTGTTGCATCCTCATAGTGATATATGTGTGCATCTGTGATTGTTATATGCTATGATTGTGCTAGATCTATTGGCCATTAGATACGACGTTGAGGTAGCTCCGCCATGGTTAGTGAAATTGGGCGTTGAGGTAGCTCCGCCAAGTTTGGATGTTTCATGCACTATTATGAGGGCCAGTGGGCCACTTGTTTGTGATTGTCTGATGTATGTATTCTGGAAAATGGGCCAGGGTGGAGGAGATTCCTTCTTGGACCCTGGACTTGCTGAGATGTATATCTCACCCTGTGTGGGGATTTATGATTTCAGGTGACTCTTCAGGCCGAAGAGAGCAGTCTCAGGGCAGGAGGCCCGAGTAGACCCATCTCTGCTTAGCTGAAAGCAGGAGAATGAGCTTAAAGGCTCAGTTTTGTTTAATTTATGTTTTGTACCCTGAGGAAGGGCCGTATAGTTTTGTAAACCCTCTGTGAGGGTAACTATTCTTTTGTATCACGACAGTGTGGTGAAGACACTAATATATATGTATATACCGGACGGTTAATTATATAATGTATATTTTTCTCATGAGTATTCTGTGAACATTTACTGGTATGCTTTTGGTTTTGTATGAGATACTGGATCAGTAATGTATAAATTCATGTTTTATGTGAATATCTGTATTAATTAGGATAATTCCATACATAATGAATCAAAAAAAATGATTTTATGCTTCCGCTGAGCTTTGTTTTCTGTTGATAAAACGCTAAACTGATATTATTTAATGACAACGCACCGGAGGCCTACGGGGTGTTACACAAACAGTGCCCAGTTTAATATGGAGTGTACTACAAGTAAGGGTATGAATCAAGTCGAGTATTGTTTGCCTTTATGTAGATGACCTACTGGTGACTGTAAGTGACTCCAATGAGGTTGAAAATTCAAGGATTTGATAAAGAATGAGTTTGAAATGTCTGACCTTGGGACATTGACATATTTCCTAAGCATGGGATTTTTATACAATGATCAGGGAATCCTTATGCATCAAAGGAAGTATACCATTGATGTGCTAAAGTGGTTCGAAATGATGGATTGCAATCCAGCAATCACTCCTTCTGAATTAAACTCTAGGAAAGAAGATATTGAAGATGAAGAAAAGGTATATCCTACCCACTACAAGCAACTCATTGGCTCACTAAGGTACCTCTGCAACTCAAGACATGACCTTAGCTTTGCAGTAGGAGTAGCTAGCAAGCATATGCATGAACCAAGAAATTCACACCTCATAGCATCCAATAGGATCCTTAGATACATGAAAGGTACACTTAGGAATCTTATTTCCTAAGAACACAAATTAAAAAATGGATGAACTGATAGGATATTGTGACTCGGACTGGTGTGGTGAAAAATCAAAAAGAAGAAGCACTACAATGGTGTTCCAAGAAGCAACCAGTGGTGGCTTTGTCAAGTTGTGAAGCAGAATGCATTGTTGGTACATATGCATCATGCAAAGTAGTTTGGCTTGATTATCTACTGAAGGAGATCAAAATTGAAGTAAAGAGATCTTTGCTCCTCATGATTGACAACAAATCTGCAATCAATCTTGCTAAAAATCATGTTGCACAAGGGAGAAGTAAGAACATAGAAACAACGTTTCATTTCCTAAGAGAGCAAGTGAATAAAGGGATAATAGAAGTGATCCATTGTCCCACTCAAGATCAACCAGCTGATATACTTACCAAACCAGTGAAAGTGGATCGGTTTTTGAAGATTAGGGATAAACTAGGGATTGTAAGTTGTTTAGATTGAGGGGGAGTGTTGAAATATGATAAAATACAATTAAATAGCTTAATACCATTTGGTCTTAGTTGTTATATAGTTGAATATCTGTTATAACAACAAATAAAGTATTGAAAGTGATAGTTATAACTAACTACCAACTATGTGTTGAACTGTATAAAAGGAGTGGTGTTGTAACACCTAATAATTATGAAATTCTAATGATGCACAAGTTTGCACAACACACTTGTCATTCCATCTTTTCTCTCTAAGAACAAAATCTCTTTCTTTCTTCCTTCTTTCCTAAAGAATATATTCCCAATAATCATCTCCTTCAATTTGTTCTAACAACATCATCTTAGGGCATATCAAATTGTTTTTCAACGACACTACTCGAAAAACCATAAAACAATGGAAGCAACAAATGAAACATTATTAACTTGCAGCATTATATATTCCATTACACTTTGCCAAAACAAAGATTATTATATTGTTGAAATGCCCCAAAACATTGTATTTCTTCATCCCTCATAATTAATCTTTAGTTGGAGGCATCTCATTCAAGTCAAATCCAGAACCCTTTCCCTCCTCAGTACTTATGTCTTCAACAGGCTCGACAACATGAGAGGATCCTTCTTCCTCTATTGGTTCATTCAGATCAAACATCAGCACTCGAACATGCGATGATGTTGAACCTTTCTCCCCATTGTTAATCTCACCAGAACTCTTCGTTGCACGATCATCACCTACCACTTAATAACTACATAATAAAGACACACATCAAAATTATCAAAAACATAAGCAAACACAGTCTTTGTTAATTAGTGTCTGTATGGATATGTTTCTCCATATATAAACACTTATAAAAGAATACATAAGAAGAAGAAAATTAAACTCTCAGTCAATCTCAGGAGAAACATTATTTCATTTTCTTGTCCTATTTTCTTATTTTATCAGTGTTTATGGAGAATCTTATTCAAACATGGCCTTAGTGAGTTAGTTATTACCCTTGTCATCACTAGGTGGTTCATCTTGGGTTGAGGATGGGGATCCAAACACAAGAGGTTTAAAGAAACCATGATAATCACGATCTAGGTGTGCACGCATGTTGCCAAACGCATCATTCCAAGTTGGAAACTCTTTTTGGCAAAGAGGACAAATAGGTCTTCCAGTGGGAGGGTCTCTCACGATAGAAGTCTTTCTCTTTCTCCCCTGAACTCCTTCAGTACTCATAACCACACTCTTCACCATTGTTGAACCACCACCCACAGCCACAGAAACAACCATAGGGCCCCCACCACCACTGCTATCATCACCGTGATCACCACCATCAACACTCACTGCCACAGACACAGTTACATGGGCCCCACCACCACTGCTGCCATTACCGTCACCACCACCCACAACAATAGCCACAACCACATTACTACCACTATTATCACCATTGTTGTCATTATCACCATCACTAGTTTCCATAACCACAATGGCCCCACCACCAATGCCACCAACACCTTCACCATCATCATCACCACCACCACCACCTATTGCCACAGCCATAGGGGCCCCATCACCAAAGCCACTATCACCATACTATCATCATCACTGCCACCAAGTTCCTCCAACACTTGCCAAACGGTTTTCATGATAAGGCTTTCACCATGCGGATTGTTGTTGTTGTTAGTTGGATGGGGTGTGTCATCAGAGGGAGAAGATGGAGACATGCTGGTGGACTCATCTTCAAAAGGGTTTTGGTTCTGCATGTCTGTGGCTGAAAATGAAAAACCTAAAAATGATGAAAATGACAAGTGTGGGAAACGGATTGAAGAGATTGTGATGAGAAGAGTATTTATGATGGTTCATATATATGTCATGTTTTGAGTGTGAAACCACTACATAAATTTGGTTTGAAGGGGTATACTATTTAGCATTGTTTTGTTGATACTGAGAATGCACCCATTTGCGAAAACGATGCAACTGTGCATATTTATGAATCTTGAGGAAGAAAGATATGATGTTGCTGACAATGTATGTGTCGATTTTCTTAAAAAGGCATTAAATTAACAAAAATACTATTATTCATCCATTTATTTTCTTTTTCATCTCACTTGTATCTCATTATTTTTTATCTTCCTTTTCAATCACAATATCATACAAGTAACTCTTAACTTAATTAAACAATAAATGGTAGTATATTGCATTAAATAATAATTTTAATAAATCACCAAAATCTCATTATTATTATTATATTAAATTTGGTCTAATGTATTAAAATCATATTTTATTTTTATCTTTTTTAAATACTATGCATGTTGACTTACATGAAGAGTCAAATCTACTTATTGAAAGATAATTTTTTGTTCTGTTTGGCGGCCTTTTTTACAAAATAGATTTTTAAACAAGTTGTTAAGAATGTCAAATTAAATATTAAAAAAAATTGGAAAAGTCTACATCCTTTGACTTTATTTTAAGAATGAAAGTATCATAAATGTATGAGATAAAATTCATTTAACTCATTTATAATGGACATTAATTATTTAATATTTAAATAATAAAATTAAATAAATAAGTAATATTAAATTCTAAAATATTATAGTCAATACCATTATTAATGGCATTAATTATTTAATAATTAAATTAAATAAATATCATTTAATAATTAAATTGATATTAAATTATATAAATTAAAGTCAATATCTTTTTTAATGACCTTAATTATTTAATAATTTAATAATTAAATATGATAATCAAATAAATAAAAGTATTTTAATAATTAAATTAGTATTATTTTCTTATAAAAAAAGTCAATGTCATTTTTAATGGGCATTAATCATTTTAAGCTTAATTTAGTTATATATTTAAGGGATTAGTGTAAATATTTATCTGAATTTTTTTTTCACCCTTTCATATTCATCTCCATCAAATTAATGTATGTTTGGATTAAAATTTATAAATTTAAGTTTATAAACTGATTTTGTAAAAATAATTCAAGTCTTATTTCGATAAAACCGAGTTTTTAAACAAAATTTTCATATACAAACTACTTTTTGGACTATATAATCAAACATGCCATCAAAATGAGTTAACTTTTCAAATTGAGTTTGGAGCTCTCCTACCAACACACTAAATACAATCTAACTTAGAAGGGTCTAGAAAAAATGAGGTGGACACGGAACCACAATTAGCACCCAACTAATCCTTGATTTATCATTGTTTTAAAAATGCATACACACTATTTTTGCGGTTAACTATGTGTTTTATATTAGGAATTATTTTTAAATAATGTTACAATAATCAGGCACATTTTTTGTTATTTTATTGTTACACATATAAGGGTAACTACAAAACTGAGTAAAATAACCCTTTTGATAATACTTTATTGGCCCATTTTAATTATCTCAAGGTACGTGGATGAATATCTAAATTGATCTTTGAAACTTGAAAGTCTGAGATATTATCACTTTAGTTTTCAAAAGTAATAAATTTTAAAATAAGTCTTTATATTATTACTTTAGTCCATGAACTTGATTATATATTATCACTTTTAGTATTTGATTAATATTATCAATTATATCATACAACTTTTTGAATTTTAGACTACAGTTACTGACAATTAATTACACTTTAAAGTCAATAAGTAAAGTGACAAAGCCTCAAACTTTCAAATTGAATATAACTAAAGTGACGGATCCTTGCACTTTCGAATTCATGCAAATGATTTTTAAACTATAAGCATAATAGCTATTATTGTTTGATTACATAATAAGAAAATAGTTTATACATTGATTGGTAGTATGTATAAACAATTTTTATATTATTATTTAATTAGAAATTCTTATATATAATAAATTTAATGACTTTTATTTTATAAAAAAAACTTGTTGACATTTATAAAAAGAGTTTAACCATTATACATTGTACAACAATTTTATGTTTTTATTTAATTATAAAAGATATTTATTATAAAAATAATCGACTTATCATATATGATAATTTGTAATTGAATGACTGGGTAAAATTATTTTACAGTATTATTTTATAACCTATTTTTTTTATAAAAGTTATTTTAAAATTAAGTCTTTATACTTGCCAAAAATTCTAATTAGTTAATAGTGTAAAATCTATTTACTCTATTAATGTATAAAAGTTCAAGTCTTAAATTATATAAAACTAGTGCGATGCATGAAATCATTTTATATTTTAATCAAATTTAAAAAATTTTATAAAAATTTCAATCTCATATCCATAAATACTAACTGATGGTATTATTTCATAAAAAACATTTTCCTCGTATATGATTGCATGTGTATTAAATCTTGACATTACAATAATTCCCTTTAAATGGCGTTAAGTTTAATTTTTTGAAAAAAAAATATTAATCGGAAGTTGCTAAGATGTGGAGAAAAAAACTTTACATGGGAAGATAGTATACGTAAAAACTTTACAAATTATAGAGTTTGAAATATTTATGTTATTAAATATTGCAATTAAGTGAAAGATGGGAGAAAATATAATCAAAGATTCTCTTAAAATTACTTGCACGAGACGCTTAATTCTTCAATAGAGCTTCTTCTTTTTTTAACTTAATATAAGTATCCAAATGACATATTAAACCGCTGATATGACATTTTATAGATTTTATCATTTAAAATACCTTTTTTTTTTTAGCAGAAATAAGCCAATTTGATTCAATAAAAAAAATAATCAAAAATTTTGATTTCTTAAGATATTAATTCATTAAACTAACATTAAAGTGTACAAATATATTAAAATTAATGCAAATTTTATCTAACAATAATTGTTAAAAAATTAATGCAACTTTTATTTGACAATATTTCCTCTTCTAAGATTCCTCTCCATCAAACTAATCTGGAAAATCAGTAAGCGCAATTAGCTCAAGATTATTTTATTTTAATCAAGTGATTAAATACAAGTGGTTAAGATTGAACAGTTGAGTAATATCTGAATTTGATATTTTACTGCACGAAATAATTTTAGATTCGACTTTATTTATCTTTTAATCGAGTTTCAAATTAATTATAATCTTTTTTTATAAATTGAAGGATTAAGAAAAAATATTTTATTTAATTAGTCTCAAATTTGAATATTAGATATATAATTATGTTTTTTTTTTAATTATGTGGAAAGGAAAACAAACACAAACTACCCTAAACTTGGCCAAACTAACATTGAAAAGCCTTTGAAATCCCTCACCGTGGAAAAGTAACTTATGCGTCCAATATAGGTTTTTTGATATGCAAACAATCCAAACACAAGAAGCCATAAATAGAAGAAGAATATGGCAATCCGAGTCTGATTCAATAAGACATCGACAAGACCATCAAGCTTGCACCAACACCGACGGTGCTAATCTCCCTTTCTCTCTATCAGCGACTCCACGATGTTCCGGTCACTGGCTGAGCCACTTTATAACCAGAACATGACACTAATTAATTTTTAATATTTTTTAGTAACTATATATATTTATATAATTAATTAAGATTAAAAATAAAATTAATCATTACCTAAAATTTGACATGGACTAAAATTATTTTCTAGCTCCTTCCAGTGGCTAGTGAGGTGTTGCATGCTCTGCACCTCGCGACAAAAACATCCTCCAGGATAAGAGGGAACCACTTATTTTTTCAAAAAATAATCTCATGTGAACATCCACACAATAGTCTTTATACATATCTCAAAAACAACCCTAGTCGTACACACTAGATTTGTCAAACTCTCCCATAATGGCCACAACATCTAAATCACGAGCATAAAGGATCATATCATCATCATGCAGAAGGTGGATCTGGATACCCTCATAAAAGATTCGATTATATATATTCTTGCGCCATTTCCAGATCCACCAGGAAGAAGCGATAAACAGAAATCCCTTACTCCCTATCTCGGGCTTGACTCTGAATCCAATTAATATGCATGGTTGGGAGAGGAAGTTGAGGCGAGTCCAAACTTGTCTCGCGTGCTATGTTACGATGATATATATCTCGTGGCATTAGTGGGCAATGAGTTCTGAAGGATAAACTAGTAAAAAGTGCGAATCTTTTCCGGAATAACAAGTTTCCAAAGCCATCTGAAACAGAGAGCAACGTGGCTAGTTTGAACAACATGATTTTATCCCCACACCACGAGTAAGCAGAAGCTACAGTACTTTTATGAAGAAGAAAAATAGTTTCATAAGTTAAAATAAGTTATATGTTAGTTAACTATTAATTAATTTATCTCGTGTATAACTTTTCTAAAAATGTGAGTATATCAATAAATTAATTATAATGGAGAGTATTTAATTCATGAAAAAATTCATTTTATCATTTTTATTATTTTTTATTATAGTAGAAGTGTTTTTAGAAAAAATTATCTAAATAGATCTTATGTACCAATGGAAAAGTGCTTCCATATCCAACTATCTTCAAATAAGGTTATCTCCCATAAAAAAAAATTATGATCAGTAAAAAAAAAACTTAGATAATTCTATAGAAAATGGGTTTTATCATTTTTATAGCACTTTTTATCGTTTTACAGAAAATGAGTTTATAGATAGATAGCAAACCCAGCTAATTAGCTAAAAAATTAATGCACACTATTTTCATGCTTCAACATTTATTTCTATTAATGAATATTTTAAAATAACATTACAATATTTAGGCACATTTTATTATTTGATTATAACACATAAAAGGGTGTGATTAAAAAATATCAAGTGCAAAACTTAGTAAAATATTAATTTTAATAATTCCATTGTCAAAAATAAATTTTATCAATGCAACTATTAAACTTAAAGTTCTCATGAAATAGATTTTTTTTATATAGGCAAACTGGAATTAATTTATGAAGACTATCAATGATACTCAATTAATTTATTAAACTCATTTTAGAGAGTAAATTTATTTTAGTTATATGATTGGTTACCCCAAAAATACATTTTTACATGAAAACTTTGTTTAAAAACTTAGATTTATAAAAGTGAGACTTGAATTACTTTTATAAATTTAATTTACAAATTTAATCCAGCTATTAAACTTATTATACATAACGATATAACGATATGTATGTGAAGTGACTGAAATTCTTAAAAGAAAGTGTCATCATTATTGACGTATAAATTATTTGTGTTTGTGATTTTATTCATATAATTTTTTTGAAACTTATCATGTAATTTTTCTCGCACGTCTATTTCTACAGATACACCGGAATATTTGGAAACACGGGAATAAATGCATCTTCCAGGGAGCGGTGTTTGATACAGCAACCATCATCAATGATTCGGTGTTTTACTCTTGGTTGTGGCTAAAAGGATGGGAGCGTGATCTTTGTTATTTTTTTCAGCAATGGTCTTCGAATTTAAGAGCTTTGAATTATTTCTGATTTGAGTGTTAATTGCTGAATTTGCTGCAACCTGTGAGTGGTTTGGTCTGTTTGCTGGCTAGGCCGTAGGATGTTTGTAATGGGGAATTGCTTAGCACGTGATGTTGTGGAGCTTAAGTTAGGGTATTGCCATGCCAGGATCTTTTTGTATACAAAAATTACATCTGAAAACGAAGATATAAGGTTAGTTTGATGGTTAAAAAAAGAAACATTGCGAGTTTGATATCTTCTTATTAACAAAAATTAATAAACTAATAATTAATATTTTTCTATCAAAAAATTACATTAAGAAACTTGATGCACTATATACTAGTTAGGATGCTGGTTATTTGGGGGGAGGGGGGGCATGTTGCATTTACAGTATACAGATTTCCTTATGTAATTTGTAACTCTAAAGCACTTCTTGTGCCGCTTTACTAATATATTTGTTTTTGCTGATTAAAAAAAATACATCTGGGCAGTATTTTTAAAAATTATAAAATCTAAAAACATGTTGTGAGCACTCCGGTTCAACATTGCAAAAAGCGCAAGCAGCATATTGAAGGTTAATAATCACCTTTCTAGCTAAGAAAAAGGTTGAATCCAGTGGAAAGTTGGTGCAAGAATTTTGTTTGGTGCCACAACTCCTCTAAAGGCTTAAAAGTTAGTTGAAATTGGGAAACTATTTGAAAGAACCAAACCAAACTATTTCACCATCAAGAATATGTGATATATGACCAAAATTAAAAAGGTTAGCATGCTGGAGATCACGCGCAGAAGAATTGCTTGGATAAATCAAATCTAACTTTATATTTGAATATTTATGTATCATGTTTTTATGCAAATGTTGATGTATCATAAAATTTATTTATTTAATAGGCTTACTTCTAGTTCATACTATTCTCAAAAATGAATTTTGGTCTCTTTTTTTTCATGCATGAATTTGGTCATCTGTATTGTTTTAATTCTGCAATTTAATTATGTCAACTTGTTAATTTGACATTCGATGTTTAATTTAATGAAATGTTAACTTACAATTTATACATTATCACATCAATATTTTCGTTCAATATTCAACATCTAAGTCAAAGTTAATAAATGAACTAAAATAATAAAGAGATTAAATTTGTAAAAAAAAAATAAAGAGATCAAAATTAAATATTAACAACAATAGAGAGATCAAAAGTGTAATTAATTCTATTTAAATAATTATATAAAAATAAATAAAAAGGCATGTGTGCATGCCCGTGGGTACATGTGTAGGGTGTGTTATATTGCTCACACAACATTAAATATTTAGATCATTCATTACGCATAATGTTATTTTATATCTATTATTTTGTATTTTGGTTGTCAAAGGAGTAATAATGTATATAAATCATTCTTTATTTTAAACACTTCAATCAACATCCATAACTCCTATTTATTTATTTCTTTTTATTACATTATAAATCCTATTATACATATATTTTTTTCTCGAGATTTAATTAGGATGGTTAATAGATAAACATCCAATATGTTATCTTACAGTTAAAGTATTTAATTAAAATAAAAGTGATTCGTGTATCATTATTGTTTTAAATAATTCCTCAAAGCAATCAATTTATAAATTTTGAGATTACAATCATCCAATCAAACATGCATATTGTAATTTAAAAATAAAGTAGAAAAAAGTTACTGATTAAATTGCACTTGAATTGACAAGAAGATTCTCCATATCTCAAGAATAAAGTATGGACATGTATTTTACAATCCATATCCCCCCAAAAAATACTGTTATTTACAGCTAATTAATACCCAAAAGAATTTTACAACCTGAACCAAGCAACATCATATCTCACAAACAAATAAAAATTGAAAGCAAAAACACAAACACAAAGGGTTTATTTGTGTTTCTATCAGCAAAACAATAAGCACTTTTAAAAACAATACTTATATCTTCAGTTTTTGAAAATACAAAGCATCTCTAAATTATTATTGTTCCTTATAATTAAAGTCTTGTCTTCTTCTCTCACTCCCATTCTCTAAAAACTAAAATACAAAAACTCAATCATCAAGTACACCTGCATGCAATAGCTAATTTCTCAGTACTAGTTTTCATCATTGTATCCAGGAGGAGGTTTGTTGAGATCAATAACATAGTCCCTTGGAGGAGATGTCTCCACTTCATCATTTTCAACAACAGCAGGAAGTGCAAGCATCACTTCTCTCTTCTCCTCCTCCTCGACAGCATCATCATCAGAAAGTACACGCATCACTTCTCTCCTCTCCACCTCTACAGCATCATCATCCTCCTCTTCATTGTTCTCTTCAGCACATTGCTCAACTTCATGAGACATGCCCTTATCTCCAATTTCACGCTCCACTCTTGTAGTTTCTCTTTCAACATCACTGGAGGAGTGCTGCATCATTCCTTGATGATCAGCTTCTAGATTTAGGTCAATCCCCAAAAGTCTGACTACACGAGGCATGCCATTGTTTCCTTGAGGCTCCACATCCATGCTCTCTATAGCTTCACTCTCCACTTTTGTTGTTTCTGTTTCAACATAACTGGGAGAGTTCACTATTTCTTCAACTCCTCGGTTAAGGTCCAATTCAAAATGTCTTCCATGAGAAGTGCCCTTGTCACCATCATGCTCCACAATCATAGCAGCATGATCAGTCTCCACTTTCTCTTTTTCAACATCACTGGGTGAGTTCACTATTCCTTCTCCTCCATGAGGCGTGCCCTTGTCACCTTCAGGCTCCACATTCATACTCTCGGTAGCATTAGTCTCCAATTTTTCTTCAACAACAACGTTACTGGGTGAGTTCACTGTTCCTTCTTTGTTCTTGCCCTTGTCACCTTCAGGCTCTACATTCATGCTCTCAATAGCTTCAGTCTCCACTTTTCTTCTTCAACAATAACGTTACTTGGTGAGTTCACTGTTCCTTCTTTGTTCATGGCCTTGTCACATTCAGGCTCAACATTCATTCTCTCAATAGCTTCAGTCTCCACATTTTCTTCCTCAACATTGTTGGGTGAGTTCATTATTAATCGATCTCCTTTGTTTTGGTCTGAGTCCATCTCCAAAGGTCCTCCATCAGACACGCCCTTATCTTCTTCCATTTTCTCGTTGTCGTCTCCACCTTTTAAACACACAACATATACAACAGCATCACATAATATATATATATATATATATATATATATATATATATATATATATTCCCATCCATCCTATGTTTTCTTAGTGAACAAATTAAATAACAAAATCAAACAAACCCAGAGGAGGGCTAACAACACACTCAATCTGTTACAATCTACTTCTAATTAACACAAGTGCGTCTCATTAAATAAATAACAAGTGGGATCTACGAACTGATGAATTTGGACAAAAAAAATTGAGTGTTCAAAATTGTATCTCAAAAGGTGTGTTACTGTAGAATTAAAAAAATTAATGTGTGAGAGCATATGAAAAGATACCTCCTAGAAAAAAGTTTATTCGACTTCTTCTTTTTTATATCAAATAATACAATGATTTATTTATAAGTTATAATTTACCCTTTAAGAATTAAAAATCTTAAATTTTATTAATAGTCATAAATCACGATCAAAATCCATTATAATCATTCATAAAAAAAATATTACTCTTTAGACCATTTTCCTAACAAAAATCATTACTATAATTTGACCTTTCATTTTCCTAACAAAAATAATTGTTGAATTAAACCCATTAAAAAACTGGATTGGCATTTAATGTTTATTCAACATTTACTAACAATTCTCATGCAAATCAATTAAGCCATGGAAAATGGTTGACAATCTAGAAATTCATGTGTGTGTGTGTATTAGCTGGATTAATTTTTATTTACCTCGAGGCAGCATTTCTTCATCAACTCGTTGTTGTTGTTCCACAATTGGGGTTGAAACAGGAGGAGAGTTGAGACGGTTAGAACCATGGCTGCTATCTGGATCGAATTCGCAAAACGGATCGATTTCCTTTGAAGCCTTTCTCTTGTGACCAATCCCAACCAACGTGGGTTTCTGATCCACTTCTTCGTCCCCTTTAGGCGCCACAACTGCATCATCACCACCACTCTTAATTTCCAACTGTGGTGAGAGGCAAGGTGCCTCATGGAACCCTAGAATGGGAGAAGAAGCAGTGGTCATGATGGTGGCGTCGATCTCCATGACTGACTCAGAAAAAACACAAGAAATCGATAGCTAGCTGAATGTTAAATGTAGGGTTTCGGATCATTATATATTATAGGCTACGTAGAAGGTTGACAAACGTTTTGGCGGCAAAGCTTGTATGAACGAAATTTCATTTTCTCTTTGGGCGGGGGGACAAAAAAAAATATAAATAAAAAATTGGAAAATGCTTGATAAATTTACTTAAAATGAATTTCTATATCCGCTTTCAATTCAACTCTGGGGAAGAAAAATACCATGTATTTGGATTGTGAAATCCAAATTTTTGCTTTTTCTTATTGAGAAACTAAACTATTTCTGCCTTTTAGGGGAGACGCAGATCGTTTTTGGCTCCTTGTCTAAGCTCATATATGGCTAGTGAATAAATATCATATATATAATATATATAAACAATTATTCCCTTTTAAACAATTAAGACATTAATTGTTTCTATGTGTTTTACTTATTTTGTATTTAGCATTGGTGAAATTCAAATTTATTTTCGGTGAAAATCAAATTTCAAATGCGCGCTCAAAGATATCTGTCCGAAAAATGTATTTTTCAAGACAAACGGATATTTAATAAAAATATAAATATGGTTGCGTTACTTTGTAAGTTTGTATTATATTTATATTGAAAATTTTTAAATAATATATATATATATATATATATATATATATTCATGTAACTAAATATATGATCTAAGTCTTAGTTAAGAATATCAGACTTTAAACATTCCAAAAAAATATTTTCAACATAATAGATCAACCTATTTAAGTAAATAAAAAAATTATTTTTTTGTTAGTCTTATTATTATATTAATTTTATAATGTATTAAAGTTATATATTTATTTATCTTTTTAAATATTAAGAATGTTAATATATATTTCAAATGATAAATTTTTGTCCTATTTAAAAGTCTTATTGCAATATAGTCTTTCAAATAGGCCGGTTCTCATGAATGTCATATTACACACTAAAAAAAAGTGTATATCATATAAATAATTTAGAATAAACTCTTAAAAACTCTAACTTATCTTTCTTAAAAAAAAAAAAAAAAGTCTAACTTACCTATTTTGGTTCTTGTTTTATGTCTTGAGTAGTAATGATTTTAATTTTAATAATTTATAGTTTATTTTAAATAAATATTTTTTTCATTTTCCAATTAATCGACTGGTCTATTTAGGGACAAAAAATACTAGCGGTATACTTTCTTCTACACTCTTTAATTATCATTTGCTGAAATATGCTAAAAAATCACAAATTTTGATGATCTTATTTTTTATTTAATGAAACTCTCTTTAATGCTAAGTTACTGTTAATTATCAAATCAGTCATAAGTAATGACAGTCAAAAGCCTAAAACAAAACTAAAATTGCAAAGACATTGTGATTTCTTATACAAACAATTAAAAGTTTAACAAAAATATAAACAAATAAAAAGATATCATTTAGTATGGTGGATTGGTTTGCCTTTAAAAAAATATTATAGATTGATTCGGTTTGGATCTTTAAAATCAAAACCAAAGACCCAAACTACTCAATTAATTAGATTTACAATTTTTTAATCTGAACAAAACCAATAATTTGAGTCAATCCAATTTTTTCAATTATGATTCATCTAAGTTATTAGATTGATTCAGCCTCGTTGTCTCATCTGTTCTAATACTCCTTATTTAGAAATATATCATAATTACGTAAAACTTTTAATATAAAATAGACTTTGAAATTGACTAACAAGAAAAATCATACTTTCAAGAAAGACAAACTACATAAAAAAATAAGTTTTATTTAAACAAAAATTTATCCGGCCCAACTATTTTCACTCCTAATTATCACTCATCTTAATGTTATCTTCATAGTCAGACTCTTAATTACCACAAACACTAACATATTCATAGCTAATTAAAATTTATAGTTGTATTATACAAGTATGTACTATTTTATCGTTATGATATCATTATCTAAGTCTTATTCATTACTATATGAATTAAGTTAATAATATTTAAATTTTATATACTCTAAAATAAAATATTATTATTTATTTTAAATATATATCAAATAAATTATTAATTTTTAAACATTTATACTTGATATAAATTTTATCCTTTAAAGATTAATTATATATCAATTAAATGTTTAAAAAATTAGAAATAATTATTTTTTGTCCTTAAATATTTGATATAATTATTTGATATTATAAAAAATTATTAAATTAAATCAATTTCAAGTGAATATTTTAAAGATTAAATTAATAGTTTAATTTTAGAAAAGTTAAGTTATTAAAATGTCTTTGTAGACATCCAGATAATCACAAAATACGAATGAAATATATATATATATATATATATATATATATATATATATATACACGTAAGAAAATAAATTAAATTAACCTACTTCCTAATATAAAAAAATTGGTTCATACCACATCCTTTTAATTTATGCTAATGAATATCAACAAAATAATAACAAATGGGTTATAGTTTTCTTTTTTTAGAAATCATAAGTATTCTGAACAAAAAATAATCATATTCGAGTTAGATATGATTATTATAAATAATAAAATTCTTCTTACAAATATTTAAAACAATTATATGTTTAACGTTTGAATGAAAGTGCGTGTGCGTGTGTGTGATACAATGGATATATTTGTGCATGCTTGCCATTGTTCGTTACAATTGCAGATTATTTCTTTTAAGGCACAGAGAACTTTAAAAGTATATTTTTGTGGAGAAAAAATGGACGTTTGTGTATGGGCATGTATATGTATGTTTGTATGCATGCTTGTGCGTTGAGGATATCCAAGAGCTGCAAACTCATTTCTTCTAAGTTGTAGAGATTATCAAATACTTTTATGAATAAAATAATTTTAAAAAAATTACATTAAAAATTTAAGCACATCTTGTATAGCATCAACTTTATTTTTGAATTTTAAAAAAAAAATACTTAATTTCCTAGGCTTCTATCAAGATAAGTTATTGTAGCCATTTCCGAATTCTATAATTTAATAATGAGAAAATTAGCTTAAACTTGTGAGTTTTTATTTTTAACTTAATTAGTGAATGAGTGGTTATAATTTTAAGATACATTTTTACGTTAAAGAGTGAATCATCAAATCTAATCCCTGAATTAATAAAATAGCAAAATAGTCTCTAAAATTGTCATGGTGAATTAAATTAGTCATAATATTAAAAAAATCCTTAAAATTGTAATTAGTTCCTCTATGTAAAACCATCACAAGAATAAAAATTACCAAAACATTGGTGAAATAATATACTTTTTTCCTTTCCTAAGTCTTTGTTCTTTCTCTGCTCATTAGTTTTGCATTAGTTTTCTTCTACCCTTTGAAAAAGTATCACCGCAAGTTATGTAGAAAATGCATAATTAAACACTTAGATGACCTTTAAAAAAAAGTAGATCAAAAGACTAATGGACGAAAAAAGAACAAAAACGTGGTCAAGAAAACACTATTATTATTCTACCAATAATTTAGTCATTTTCATCTGTGTTTTTAACATTTATATGACATTAGCTAATAACAGAGGAATTAAATAAATTGATGATTTAAAATATCATTATGCTGTATCAATTTTAATGACTGGATTAACTGGTAATTTTACAATTATAGAAATTATTTTACCATCTTGTTAATTTTAATGACTAAATTGGTGATTCAGTCTTATGATTCAAATTGTTTCTTAAAATTAATCTACTAAATGGGAATGATCGGTAGGCTTGGGTTGAGTTGACTTGTGTGACCCCTTTTATATTTGTAATTTTATTTTATTTTTTGTAATGGAGATATTATTGTCACTTGTCACGATCGGATCAATGAATTTTATCGGTTTAGTAAAATGTGCATATTTATATTTAAATTTTGAACCACATCACTCAAATCTATGCATATTTAATCAGAACATGGTTGAATTTGCCGTTTCACCAAATTGAAATAGGTAACCACAATTTTCTTCTTAAAAAATCAGCATTTTTCAAACTTAAATATTTTCATTTATTTAACAGTATTATTACTAAACTATTTTTATAGTGACGTTTAATTGAATCCACCAACAGAACTGATTGAGCCTAAGCCAAAGTCGTCAGTTTACTGTTAAGTTCAGGTGGTGAAAGACGTTTCAAATTTCATCATAATAGAGGGAAGAAATTACAACTATAAATTATAAAACTCCACGGACATATATGGAGACAATTTTTTAAAAGAGTTGCTCATGTAAATATTATATGATTGTTTGGGAATCCGCTAATTGTGTAGAGACCAAATTCTTAAGAATCCTCTACCCGTATGGGGACTAAATTATATGTTCAATCCAAATATTTATAAAGATTTGTTTGCCACGAGTTATTAATATTGTTATGGAATTTACAACAAGATTAACAACTAAAATGACAAACAAAAGTTCATAATCATATGTCTAAATTCATGTTCCAATATAAACCCCTTCTTTGAATGTATCTATGAACCCAATCCTTGCAAACAGGCAAGTTAGAATTACATGTATATGGTACAAAAGGCTTGTACTTTCTTGTAGCTGAAGGTATCATTAATCATTGGACATCTGAGTATTGGATATAATACTAAACTCTGGATATCATGTAAATGAAGAAAAAAAATCAATAGATTTGTTTGAACATAATTCCATGACGAAAATCAAAGCTAAATGGACAAATATCTCACACCAGATTCTAGTGTTTGGGATTTAATTGCTAGTCTTGTGTCCCTTACCACCTGCCAAATCAGTAATTATAAGTTATTAAATTATTGATACACGTAGAACCAAAAGAATATTAGTACATTAACAATATTGAAATAAATTCAGTTGAAAATATTTAAGCAATGCTGCCACGACGCTAGTTTTGATATATGTACATGAAGAAAATAACTATACTATCAGAACTCAAGGATAGAATGGATGATACATAGTTGGTCCAACGTATAAACTACACTACCATATAGGTTCAGAGTTCTGACCATTATAATTTGGACAGATTTCAGATTTTATTTAAATACCCAACAAGGTGCTTGAAAACAACAGAGTTTGAAGGGACCAAACTCAGCATCCACAGAAGGACCTTCATGAAAGGAAATCAACCAACATTACCTGTTACTGTCCGGAGTTCCCCAAAAGCCGCTCAACTGCTGCATGAACATTCCCTGATGTAGCAACAAGAGCCCTTATGTTCTCTTGCGTGTCAAAGAACCCCATATCCTGAAGCTGAGAAAGTTGAGTGGCATACAATTGCTCCGGTGGCTCTGATTAACCAATGAAGTCACCCAAGTCAGGGAGGGGAGTATAAAAATTATTTGGACAGAAGACAACAACGGAGTATAAAATCTATATAGAAAATTACAAAACTATGCTAACCATTTGATCTGTTAGGAACAGCCAAGCTACCAGCTCCGAGTCCACCAAACATGCTTGATAACATCTCCAGCCCCATGTTGTTCATCGGTCCTACCAATAAAACCATTCAATAGCAATTACCAAAATGAGCACAACTTCTCATGCAATCCAATGGCAATTGAACCATGCAGCAGCCACCTTAGAACCTAATAATCGTTGCTTCATTGCTACTCTAAAGATGCATGGGGCCCTTCAAGAGGTTGCACATGTATAAATGGGTTGTATGGATTTAGCTTGGAGGGCCTTAAATTTGTTTAGAAGGATTTAAAACAAAGCCTTTACTCATAGGTCACATTTATTAAACACCCATATCACTCTGATTTATGAATTATGATCCACATATAAAGTCAGGACAAAGATCTCAGAGCACACCACAAAATAGACAACTTTGATAACATTAAAATCTTCAACAGATTAAAAAATTATAATTTAAACTAAATCAAGTACCAGCAGATGATCTCACATGATAGCCAAGCAATTTGAATTGCCAATGCAAAACCATAGACACAAAAAATATTCCAAATAAGACTAGCTGAGCATAGTTTCTAGTACTAAACAGAAACAAAAAGAAAGCAGAGTTCAATTGCATACCAGTGCCTCCACCTGTTTGACCTGGTTCCCTGAAAAAGCAACCAGATAAACAGAAGATTAAGCTAGCAACAAGCATTAAAAACACAGTAAAATTCAGGCAATAACTACTTATTTTGCCACCAGGAAAAATTCCCATCCAGGGCGCTTGTGTTGTACTTGTTTTTGTTATTAGTGAAGAAAGTGTAGGGTGAAGGAAGGCTCTCTGCAACTCAAATCACCAACCTCAGCGATATTTTTCGGTGGGATTCAAATTCATTAGGGAGGAACCCTGACTCAAACCCAAGTCATGCAATTATTATGAAAAAAAGGTCAACCAGATGGGCCAAACCCACATTGGCTGTGTTGTATGCAGATTACTTTAGTACAAAAATGAATGATGGTTTAGTAAGAATAATTGCATTTAAAGGAAATAAAGCAATTGGTTAAGAGAAGTTAGTAGGGTGGTTAGCTTAGATAGGAGAGTAGAAGATGATTCATTCTGTTTCATGATATGATAACTGAGTATTAGCTCTGTTGTAAGAAAGGGAAAACTCTATAAAGGGGAAATACTTCAAAGTATTTTCCTTTGTTTCACTTTTTTCTCAACTTTCCCTGAAAACTCATTAACCAAATCCGGATTCCCAACACAAAGCCCTACATGGCCCTTTCTTTGGTAGAAGGTTGTCCCATTCCCAGGAATGTTATTCGACAGAAATCCAAGAATGTTATATTTCAAGCATATAGCATCTGACAAAAATGATGAGCAAGTGTAAAAACCAACAAATAAAAAATCTACTCTTTAGCCATTGTTTGGATGTGGTGAATTATGGAGGATGGAATGAAATTTGTATTAGTGGGGCCCACCAAAACCATTTCCTTCCTCAAGAAGCATGAAATCATGTGGAAATGTTTGCAGTATTTTTTATTTTATTTTTTTAAGTTTTTAAAAATCAAATAATTTTTTTAATAACATTAAAAAAATGTTAAAAATAAACAAGGGAGGTAAAAAGTTCAGGTTTTTAGGAAATAAATCTATTTTTTTATTTGTCTAAACTTTTTACAATTTCTTTCTTTCCACTCTCATTTCTACCCATCCAAAAAAGCAAACAGAAATTCTTCCACTTCCTTCTCATTTCTATCCACCCAAACATATTCTTTTCATTTATTTCTCCTATATTTCTATCATTCCTGTTTCTTTCCTCTCTATTTCATTCCTAATCCAAACATAGCATTAAGGATTGTTATTGGACAGAATCCAAAATCTTGTATTTCAAGCATAGCATCTGTCCATAATGATCATCAAAATTAAAATGCAACAACAATGATATATACGGAAAATGTTAGGACAGTTATGTGAGCAGTATGGCAGTTATCTGTGTGTTTAATAATTTATAGGGCAGCTATGTGTTTAGTAACTTTTCTACAGTTATGCATGTCTCTCTCTAATGCATATGGTGTGTCAGTTCCTGCATTCAGTATTGTATTTAGGGTGTGATTGAGAAGCCTGTGTATTGTGTATTGAGAGAAGTTACTCTCTGTGAGGGGCCCTTATCCTGTGTTCTTCACTTGCTGTCTGGTATCTGTTGAAACCTTTTTTGGTTTAATTCAGAAAAATTATAAATAACATTACCTAGATTGCATGTGTAACTCTCAAATCGAACAGAAAAGTTCATCCAACTAACTATGGGAAGTCAGATTATGTCTAGGCCTAATCTTAGTTGCGACAGATGTACTAGGGACAAACAAATAACTACTTCATTAAACTATAGGATTGAGGCATTGGCACATTGCATTTTAGTACAAATCCAGTTAGCAGTAATAAAAAGATATTATTGTTACTTTTTGGGGAGTAAAAAACAAAAGGCATGTGAAAATAGAAATGCAAAGATTGCTCCATTTCTTACTGTGTTGATTGTTGCTGACCAAGCTGAGACAGAAGAGCTTGCTGGAAAGACAAGAGTTGCTGCCATTGCAAATAGGACCACGTGGTTGTGAGAAAATTACTTAAAACAAGTGTCAAATTAGATCACATTACCATTTTAGAGATTAAAATAATACAACATCGTTCTCATTAGATCAAATTTTAGAGAATCTAATTTTTCAATGCACAAACAAAAATCTCACACTTTAATCATGGAATGTCAAAGTCAATTTTCCCCAAACCTTTAGCTAGGAGACCATTATCCAACCATTTTACCTATGCCACACTCATTCCATTTAGATCTGATGCTTGTTATTAGAATTTATCAAAGAAGAAACAAAAATGAAAATAGCTGTAGAAACATTCACAATTACCATTCTTCATACACTCTATAAATCATGACTAGAACTTTCAATACTGGACATTTGGACCATGTACTTATTAATGCACACAAAGACGAGTATGCAACCCTATGGAGAATATTAAGAGATACAAAACACTGAATCTGTCTACCTGCAGTGTATCGGGTGAGGAAAACAGGCGTAGAAACTCTGGGTTTTGCATCACCTCCCTTAGAGAATTTAAATCAGGCATGCCACGCTGCTCATTATTGACCCCAAGAATCTAAAAGTAAATAAAAATGTTAGAGAGATCAGTTCAAAACATGAAATTATAGGCACAGACAGTAGGTAAATACCTGATTCATAGTCTGTGGATTGGAAAGGATACTTTGCATCATTTGTGAAATGGCTGGGTTTTGCATTAACTGGGTCAACATAGCAGCATCTGGCATCCCAGTCCCACCCAACATGCCTTCAAGATCTGGCAGTCCAAGCCCTCCTAGACCAGTGGGTGTCGACTGTCGAGCATCCCCACCAGTAGTAGTTGACCTTCTGTTGTTATTCTGGCCTCCTCCAGCTGCAATATTCAACATCAATCAACCCAGTATTAATCACTAGCCAGTCAACAATGTAGCTACCAGCTTGAGAATAGACCAAAATATCAGAAGTAAAAACAATTTAAAACATTATTTGAAAAAGAGCCATTCAGTCACTGTATTTGAGGAGAAAATTATGGTAAGAAAATTTACTTCCAGTAGAGGACCAAGGATTAGGAAGTGGGTTCGTATTGGGTACAGGGGAAGTAGCTTCAGAATTAGTAGTTGAGGGATTAGTGGATTGGTTCCTGACTGCTGCAGCATCATTTCCAGTGTTACCAGCCATTGTAGTGGCATTTAAAAACGGTTCTTGAACATTTTCATACATGCGCCTCAGCATGTTGAATCCCTCAGGAGAAGATTCAATATTGCTCATTGCTCTATCTGTATTCCTCATCATTTCGCGCATGATCTCAGGGTTCCTTGTAGCTTCAAGTGTCTGACGAAGAGTGCTGGGATCATTAAGTATGTGTGCCAGCTCAGGGTTCCTATCCATTAGCTCTTGCATCTGCGGATTATTCATTATAAGATTCCGCACTATGTCCGGATTATTTATTAAATTCTGCATAGCAGGTGTGTTCATTATATCTCTCATTAAATTGGGATTTGACAAAAATGGTTGCTGCATTTGTTCAAGATCCGGAAAGGCCGCTCCAAATAGGCCATTGAGACCACCGCCCCCCATCCCATTGTTACCACCAAGTCCAGGAAACACTGAAGCTCCAAATCCTGGCCCTCCTAAACCCCCACCCTCATTAGCACCAGCACCTCTCGTGTTAGCAGTTGTGGTATTGCCGCCAACACCACTATTAGTCCCACCAGTAGTATTAGATGGAGCAAAACCACGAACCAAATGAACAGTATGATCAGCCTCCAAACCTACAAATACAAATTGAAGTTAGTCATTCACTCATTAAAGAACTATTCTCCAAAACACCAGTGAAAAAATCTAGGATGCATCAAAAACGATTTCCCAATTCCCATGTTATGTCCTCACTTCTCACCCAAGAGGAATACAAGCCATAAATAACACCTTATAGAAGCAGTACTCGTAGAAAATTCCACAAATTCCTCAATAAACTAATCCTACATTATTGTTAATATTAAGCCATACAAATGCAAAGAAGAGGTTCGTTACTTAATTACACGCTCGCAAAAAATCTCTAGGGAAAATAAACAAATTATAAGAGACCAAAGAGTATGAAAGTTATAAAACCATGTCAAATTTAAAAAAAAAAATCAGCATACCAATAACACACACACACACACACACACACACACACATACATATATATAATTTTTCAATTAATTTATATATTAAACTTGAGCAAAATCGCTAAATCGATGCTGCAAGAAAATCAAATCAAAGTCAATACAAAAGAGAAATACACGGAGAACAGCAGGATCGGTGGATACCGTAGCTTTGGAGGGTTTGATCATCCTTGAGGATCCGGCCCTTGTAAATCAGGCGCTGTTGATCGGCGGGGATGTCACAGTTGCGAGCAACCGCGTCCTTGAAGGATCTGACGGTGGAATCGAGGCCAATCTGAACGGAAAACTTGGAACCATTGGAGCAGCGAATGTTGATGTTGACTCCGTCTGCGGCGTTCGACTCCGCGGTGGCACTCTCAGCGGCGGCGGCAGCGTCACCTCCCATGGCGTCCTCCGTCCAAAGCACGACGGGAGGGGAATCAGGTTCTGCACTCCTTAATAATTGAAAATTTGAGGAAGAAATGGATCGAAACCCTAACCCTAGAACGAACGATTGAAGCAAAGTCGGAAGAATTTCGGAGAAGCAAAAGTGGGAGCTGGGGAATTGAGAGAAAATAAATCAAGAAAAAGGAAAATAAGATAGTGTTGTCAGGCTTATGCTATGGCTGTGAAGGAAAATTAATATTAAAATAAAAAATAAAAAATAAAAAGTATGAGAGAGAAGAGAACCGAGAGAAAGAGAGAGAAGGACCCCACACTTCTTAACCCACCTAAGCCGGAAAAGAATTGATGTGGGTCTTTTTCAGGAAAGTTGGATCCACGTGCTAAACCTGCGCGTGACCAAAGATGGCAACGGTCTCTTTTCAGTTTGCACTGTTATATCCTCTCGTAACGCTGGACAAGGTTGTCGAAACAAGCACATTCTTTGTGAAGCGCGTGACGACCTCCGGTCATGATTTTGTTTTTATTTTTATTAATTTTTAAGACTATTAAATTCACATTTTATAATCTATATAAATAATTTATTAAAATTTAGTAAATATACTACGAGTATAAATATTTTTAATGATATATTTTAAATTAAATTAATTAAATAAATATATTAAAGTTATCATAATACAAAAATAATTTAAACAGTAAAATTAATTTATTATAAATAATGATAAATTAATAGAATCATTTAGATATATTATAGATATAATGTAATTTTTATTTGTTTTAATTATAAATTAATAATATAATTAATAACTTTTAATTTGATTAAAATGAATTTTTAATTTTAAAATAATAATATATTAATTAGAATACTTAAATTAAAGTTGTTAAAAAAATCGAAAATATATTTTCAAAAATAAAAAATGTATTAAATTAAAAAAATATATGAAAATAATTATATATAAGATTTTTTATAATAGAAAATTTTTTATACAATAATAATTATATAGCTGTGTTAAAAAAAAGTATCAATTTTTTAAAATAATAATATAAATTTTATTATATTAAATATTAATAGAATAACTATATTCAATATTGATAAAAAAATTATATACTTATATTAGAAAAAATGTATCAAATTAAAAAAATTTGTATACGGGAACAACTATATATCTATGTTAGAAAAAATGTATCAAATTTTTAAATAATAACATAGAATTTTATTACATTAAATTTTAATAGAATAAATAATATAATGTATAGGAAACTCGTAAAATGTCACAAAAATTATACCTAAAAAAATATATAATTGGTAGGTTAATTATACATGTAAATTATAGAAAATCATGATAATTAATAAAAAAAATTATCATAATTATAATACATTCAAATTAAAATAAATTGAATATTATATAATCTAAAAAAATGATAATTAATTTTAAATATAGTGAACCAATTCAATATTCAAATGTTTTTTAATCTCATATATCATTTAAATTATAATTATTTTCAAATAGAAGAAATGTTTCTCTTAATAATATTATAATCAATTAATGAAATAATAATTATTAAAATGAATTGATTGAATTAAATAAATTTATTTAATAATTTTGAAAAAAATGAATATAAAATTATCATGTAACACTATCCCATAAAATCAAACTTTCTTATATATATATATATATATATATATATATATATATATATATTAGAGAGATACATATATGATAGATAGTATATTTGTTGTAGGGAACATATATATTTAGAATATAGATATAGATAAATAACTAAATATAAATATTAAAATAAATATAAGACATTTGTAGAAATTCTCCTTTTTTATGAAAAAATTTATGAAAATTCTGGTGTGGCTATTACGGTATTACCTAAACACCTAAATGGACGATTGTTTGGTGTTGCACACGCAATACCATTAATATAATTTTTTATATTTTTTAAAGTTTAAATCCAATACATGGTAACTATATAAAATATATATATATATATAGTGTTTTTTATTACAATATACTTATTTATAAATTTTATTATAAACTAAATGTAAATCATTCTCACTGTATTAGGTTTATTCGATGATGAAGATAAAATAGAATAAACTAATGAGCTTGATAAAACTAGGACAGTACAAGCAATCATAAGCTCTAATTCTATCTAATATTTAAGGTCACTAGATTTTAGATAATATATGTGTTCACCTATCTTATGTTTGAGGTGGAACAAATTTTTGTGTGTATTATGGATGTTAAAATGAGTAAATTTGACTATTTAAGAATAAAACAAAAAAAAAATCAACTAAGAGTATTATTTTGTTAATTATTATTTGAGGATTAATTTGGAATTAATCGAAATGAGATAAGTTGTAATATATGTTACAATGTTTAAATTAAAGATGATAACTAATGTTATAATTTTTATTTTTTTTCAACTGAAATTGTAAAATATTTTACGACTTCAGTTATTTAAAAAAAATTACGACTTTAAAATTATATCAATTTTTTTTAAAACTTAATAGTTAGGATTGATTCCTCTCACACGCGCAATATATGATACGGTAAATAAAGTCACATTTTCTACATTTGTTAAACGGTGGTATAGGGACACCAGCTCATTTCACCTTATTGTAAAAAAGATGACCATTACATTGGATGATGCATTTTGCCTCCTACATCTTCCCATCGTTTGATGGACAATATATCTATTAGTTTTTTTCAGAGATAGATCTATTATGATATAAGTCTATTGATTTATTTAAGAATAATTATGTCAACACATTTAAAGCCTTAATATGAAATAGGTAAACATACTAAAAGAATAACCTTACATAAAAAAGTCAAGCTTAGAATGGTTTATAATTTATAACAAAATAAGTACATATTTGAGTGATAGTTGAGTTTCCCTCCAACACATATTTGTTGAAGTATCCCCTTTGATATTTTTCCATTGAAGTGCATTATAATTTATTCTAACAAGATTTAATTGAAAATCTAAATATAATTCAATAAATTTGTAACATGTTTGACGAATATGTTACTAATTTTTTTTTGAAATGATTTGATTTTTTCTTGACGAATATATTTTTAATTACATATTAAGTTTAGACCATGTCTAACTTGACTTGATCTATTTTCATTTCTATTCATTTAAGAAAAAATAACGTATTTAATTTATGATGTATGTTTGAATGGTAGGACTAAATATCTTAATTTTTTAAAAAATTAGAAACTAAATATCTTTAATTTTTAGTAGGAAATCAAAATTATAAATTGAAAAGCTAGAATGAACAAAATTACATTTT
>PYAF01004812.1:1574206-1584490 GCA_007407185.1 Glycine tomentella | reverse complement strand
TAACGAGAGGGTTTTTATGAATTTTCTTCAACGAGAGTGTGTTTTAATATTTTTAAGCTCTTGTATTTTTTTTAAAAATATGTTATCATCATCTTTATTTTTAAATTAATTTTACTATCTGTTTTAAAAAAATTATCAACCATTAAAAATAACATTATATCACAAAGTAAAATATTTATAATATATAAAAAATTTAAATTGTATATTTAAAAATATTTATTTATCACAAATTTCAATTGTTATATTTTTTATATATTTAAAAGTATTCATTATAATTTTTAATTACATAAAATAAATATTGATTTTATGCATTACATGCTAAAATACTATTTTTTTTTAAAGAAAAAAATATTACACTAATTTGGCACTTAAGGAAATAAATTGTGGCATGGATTGTTTCAATTGATTCAATAGTGTCGAATTCTTGAGTATGCAGATCCTAGAATGCTATGTTGTCTGTAAGAAATATAAAAAAAACGCCAATTTGATAAAGAGGCAGTTGGAAGGAATAGAACAATCGTGTCTCTGTGTTGTGCCGCGCGAAATGAACGAAGGTAGGATTCAGTAAGCGGTGAATAGGTTGAGGTTGTTTCATTTCAGAATGAACCACAACAAACGAGGCGTGCTTACTCGTTTGAAGACTCTCGTCAACTCTCACTCTCAGGTGCACTTTTACTTTAGTTGAGACAATTTCTCAAACACATTGTGACCTCTCGCATCTCTCTCTAAACCCACCCTTTCCGCCTTGAATTTGTTGATGCAGGGCTTCCACTCCCCTGCGCCCAAACGACCAAAGCAAGATCCATCGTCAACAGAAAATGACTTGGATTACTCTGTTTGCCGAGGTAAAATTACTGCTTCTACATTTTATTATTTTTTTTTGCTTAGTTTTATCTGCTTCTGCCTGCGTTTTCCTGTTGTCTGAATTTACTCTTCTCATCGAGCCACTGATGTTGTCAGGAAGAATGCACATAAACACACGTTTGTAACTCTAATAATATCTGATACTGAGTGTATCTTGTTACCTAGAATCAGTTTTTAAACTTGGTTGGGCCTGTTTGGATAAACTTCTTCTTAAGCACTTATAGGAGAAGAAAGAATGAAGTAAGCGTTTCCATAAGCTAAAATTAGCTTGTGTATAAATTAAAAATAAGCTTTTAGAGAAGCTATTATGAGAGCCTTTTCAAATTAGCTTATGCATAAGTTAGTTTTAGCTTCTGGTAAAGCTTGTTTAATTTTTTTCTTCTCCTATAAGTGCTTATGGAGAAGTTTATCTAAACATACCCATATGTGAAACCTATAGTAAGGCTTTGGTCATGTTAATTTGAGAACTGCTTACATTTTGAGCTGTTATTCAGGCCGCATTGATGTTTCAAAATGGAAGACTTTGGATGCAGAGGAGCTTGGTATAACTAGGTCTATGATTTCATACCCATCTCAGTTTGTCCTGAAACTTCTTCGGAGAAAAGGTCAGATTGTATACATGCCTTTAAAATGTCTTCCTACTCCTCTTATTCTTGAATAATGATAAAAGATGAGCATTGCCTTCCTTGCCTGTTTATTTTCTTTGGGCCTTGATTTTGAAAGTCTGATTTTAGCACTTTTTTTTTTTTTGTACATATTTAATCCTAGAAACTGAGTACCATTTCTAGTTACTCCTAACGATGTAGACACCCTGGAGTTATGAACCATTGTTTCAGCTTTGAGCCAGTGGAATTGCTGGTCAACGAGGTTAAAGGATAATTCTGTTGAAATGTAGTGCACTGGTAGAGAGAAAGGCCAAGAGAGAAATGGAATAATCAAAATGAGAAAGTTATATTGACATGGTATGTAATAACATTATACAAAATACTGACCTAATGGTCCCATTTATGCTAGTAATTAGGTACTATAATAGTACTGCTAGTAAAAGCTCAAACCATCAGTGCAATAAGAAGACTAACCCTATTTAAGTAAGAGAACAAAGCATAAATCATAATAAATAGGAAACAACTCTTAAGATTGCTTCCTTAATTAGATAACTAATTGATCCATGATATATTCTAAAGGCACTCTAAGATATCAAACAAATACACACACAGATATATATTCTGGTACAAAAAATTTCATTTACCTTTAACTTTTCTCTGTTTTGTTATACCCCTATTTTTATTTTATTTTTCAATATCTACATTCTTTCATCTTTTATGAATTGCAGGATTTGAGTCCTACTTAGTAGGTGGGTGTGTGAGAGATCTACTACTGAATAGAACTCCAAAAGATTTTGATGTTATCACCACAGCAAAGCTGATGGAGGTTTTATGACCATGATTCAATTTATCAACCATATTAGAAGCACTATGTACTTTTTGTATTGAGTCTTAAGACATTTTTTTTTCTTCAATGATTTCTAACAGGTGAGAAAGCAGTTTCGTGGTTCAGCTCGCGCCGAAGTTGTTGGACGTCGTTTTCCAATATGCTTGGTTCATATAAAAGGTTCTGTAGTTGAGGTTTGTCTATTGAGTAGTTATACAAGATTGCCTTTGTCTTTTTTTTAATCTACAAATTGCATGCATGATTTAATGTGCACTTCATTTTGAGATTCTTCTTTGATTAACATTATTTCAATAAATTAATCAATCTATTTATTTATATCGTATCAGGTAACCAGTTTTGAGACAGTGGCACGAACTTCCAATAGGAAGGAACAATTTTTTTACTCTCTGTTGCCCAAATGCAGTAATAAAAAGGACCTATTTCGCTGCAAAAACTCCTTGCGCAGGGACTTCACAATTAATAGGTATTGTTGGAGGGTTTTGATTTTTTTTTTTTTTATAGCTTGTAGACAATCTATTTCTTTTTGTGTGTAGTTTCTGTTTTAAACATTTACTTTCTCTTTAAAATGGGGTTTTGGATTATGTTGCAAAGGTAGGAAGTTGCAGTAGCAAGTAATTGTTTTTATCTTTGATATTTAATTTGTAGCTCTGCTTTATTAATCCAATTCTGATTATGGAAGCAGTTTATTTTATGACCCCTTTGCCAATAAAATCTATGATTATACCGATGGAATGGCTGATTTGAGGTCCTTAAAGGTAACTCTTTATGTGACTTGTTAATGAATTTTTATAGCCCTAAGCATGAGTGTAATTTGTAAGTATGCTAATATATAATTATGTTGGTAATATGGATTCAGCTAGAAACTGTTATCCCTGCTCAGATGTCCTTTAAAGAGGATCCTGGTAGGTAGCATCATACTATCATTGTATCTTTGAAATTAGGCTTTCTGAACCACATTGATTAGCATGCACTATGAAAATGAAGTCAAATGTAAAATCCGTATGTAGGAAGAATTTTACGTGGCTTCAGAATTGCAGCTCGTCTTGGTTTATCATTATCAAGGGAGACTGAGGCTGCAATGTGGAAATATTCTTCACTTGTTAAGAGCTTGGACAAGGTACCTCAATTGAAATTTTATGATGTTGTAGTACTGACCTGATTTTGGCATAAGAAATTTTCTATCTCTTAGTTTTAATGGTATTTTTTATCGTATCTTTTGTCCTTGCATTGTCTAGAAATGCTTCCCTTTTTATTGCACTTCATTTGTTTTCTTATCATTGGCAATCGGAAAAGTAAATCAGTCCATTACACAACATACTAATGAGGTTTTATTTTTGGATGTCAAATTAATTGTAGTTTTAGACTTATCACTCATCTTGCTGCTGTTCTTTATATATTTCAGAATAAAATTATGATTGAATTGAACTACATGCTGTCTTATGGAGCTGCTGAACCATCTCTGCGTCTACTTTGGAAATTCAAATTGCTTGAATTTTTACTTCCTGTGCATGTAAGTGGATTTGAGTTTCTGATTTTACTCTTTCAATAATATGCCCATCAGCCAAATACAATTGTTGCTCATTCATTGGCTATAGGCAGCATATCTTGATGAACAAGCTATTAAAGAAGATGCTCCGGCTTCCAATATGTTGATGGTAAGTAGATTTGCAAAAGAATTGTACTACAAGCTTTTGATGATGTTATTTTTATTGTATGAATACAAATGCTAAAGTTATTACAAGCTGAAGGAATATGTTAGAATAAGTTGATAGTTCACTGTAAACTGGATCAGTATTTGTATGCTTTGATGTTTATAGACAAATGTTGGTATTAATAATGAAAGGTTTGTTTCATTCCAAATTGATCAGTGAACTTGATTGAGTAATCCTGTAATTATTTGCACACAACTAACTGAAATTCCATTAAAAAACTTTGAACCCTAAGGATATAGAAGAATATTCTAATTATTCTTACTACTTTCCTGATAATTGAAGATCTTTCTTTTTAAAGCTAAGGATAAATTGGATAGTAGGTTACATGATGTTAATCTAACATTAAGAAATGTAGTATGACGATGAAGAGATTCTCACATATTTTTTGGTATGCTTGAGTGGGCAAAAAATTGGGTATGTATGGGCACAATAAAGTCTAGATTAAAGTGGTATATAAAAAATGGCAACATATGAGGTTTTTATTGTGCCCAAATACTTAATTTTTTTCTTCATCATTTCCACCTACTCAAATGAGTGTGGCCTTAATGACAATCATAACAAGTGTACATTTGGTATCAAACTTCTCTGCTTTCACTTATTGTTCTGTTGTTACTTTTGCAGAAATTATTCTTCTATCTCGATAATTTGGTTGCATGCGATCGACCTTGTGATTGCACTCTATGGTGAGTGGTTGTTAATTCTGTTTGTTACAAGAATTCCCTCTCCAACTGCAAATATAAAGAAAAAAGAAAAGAAATCTAATTAACCCCAAGAGTTTAGGATTAATTTTCCTTTTATAAGGGTTGTAGGGACAATTTTAGGATGTAGGTCTGAGAACAAATATCTGATGGAACATATAAAGCAGAGCTAACTTCTGAAACTTTGCTTGCAGCTTGTATGGTGTTTTTTCTCCTCGCTAGTCTTTAGAGGAATTAGTACTTAATCTAATTTTCTTACATCAGATGCTCTTGCTGTGTAACTGAGTATTGGGTGTTTAATACCATATATTGTAGACAGTTTTAGGTTTCTTGAAACTGTCTGTAACAGACAATTAATGCAATTTTAAGTCATCCGTGAGCTGACTTGACGCCTGACATGGAAATTTAAGACCCATTTCAAGAAGTACTTTTAAGAAGTTCCATCAACTCTGGCAAATAAAAACAACCAACAAGGTAAGCCTTGAAAGAAGTCAGCATAATGGTGGATTTGATCAGATTTTTGTGGTTGGGGAGGGTGGAGAGGGAGAATAACTGGTTTATTGAAACTTATTCTCTTGTAGCTGGAATTAACTTGACTTGGATGGATGTTGTTTGTGAATTTATATTCTCTAAGTGAAGGGTGTTTGTGATACCATTGTATATTTGTATATGTTACAGGGTTGGATTGCTAGCATTTCACCTGACATTAGTAAATAATTCTCAAGATGCTCTAGTAGTGTGGGCATTTGCTTCTGTTCTGTATCATGGGGAGTGGGAAAAAGGTATTAAATTTGCCAAAGAACATGCAAAAATGTTTGTTAATTTTGCACCTGAAATAAGGACGTCCAGTATATACAAATCAGATGAAGAAATTGCAAAAGCAGTCACTAAATTGGCATCTTTGGCGATGCACTCCATACCTGCTCTGGTTGAGAACAACAGTCTTCTTCAATCCATGTCTAGATACCCATCTTTTCCACAATCTGCCATGGTAAGTAAATCTATTTTGGTAAGTTGCAACAGGATCTGGTTATGTTCTAATTGATTGTGTTATTCAACCGTGCCATAGTTAGGGTTTATGATACTTCCTTGTTTCTAGTCATACCTTGTTAACTGTTAATTATTTTGGGCTCTGAAATTAAAGTAGCTCTGATATTATGTAAAGAAACAATAATAGAAAATTCAATTCCATTGTGGCTAATCATAAAACATGACTATATATGACATCACTAAATGACTGGATACTACATGGAGAGGTATAATTGACTGAACATAATTCACAAATATGACAGCTTATGTGCTCCAAAGCACACTACTTTTGCTGACCTCAGTTCAAAGGTTTTAGTTTTAGGCAGTTTCCTTGCTTTTAATCGCAGATAATCTGGTGAAGGGCTAGTAGTACCATATGCATTATAATTCTGTCATAATTTTTAATCAGAGGCTGAGATGTGTCAATCCTTTGGGTCATTCTTTACTCAAATTGTCATCTCGTGCATCAAATTTCATGTGTTCTTTTTTATTAAATTTTAATTTTGGGCATAAAAGGATAGAGTTAGTGTTCAGTCTGAAGTTACCAATTTTAGACAGAAATCTTCCTTTGGTTCCATTTCCCTCATAACAAGGTCAAGGGATGGGAATGGGCTATAAACAAAATTTGAAAATATCAATGTCCAAGAATGGAAACTTTGGAATGTTGTTGGTTTCCTACAATAGAGTTTCTGATGATCTATGGATTTCAGCTTTGAAGAAAATGTTTCTGCTATATTTTGAAAACTCATTTGGTACCTTATTTTTTCATTTTTTCATTTTCAAATGATATTGTAAAGTGAGAAAATGAGTAAACTTTATCCAATAAAACTTCATTTCATGGTGTGACATTTACTCTATTTGCATTTCCTTAAGTGACTTGTTAATGAAAATGTAGCTTGGGAAAATATAAAGCATTATGCATTTTTCTTTGGATGAAGAAATAAAGATTTGAATGTAAGTGGCCATCAGTCAATGGACATCATGTAGCTTATTGGAAATTGGAACAAGGTAGTAGATAATTTTGTATTTCTACTGAGATATTATCCTTTTCTGCCCTATTACCAAACTGGTATAGAACCTAATTATAAAGTTGTCTCCATAGGTTTGATCAATCCATCTTTTACTTCTCTGTAAATCGATCATTATGTCCATTTGAAGATGTTATTCTGTGGTAATTCACAAGGCTCCAATCCAACTGAATCTTTGTGGATTTCAGGTATTTGTACCCAAGAAAGCAGGGAAACTTGCTTCTGTGATTTTCAAAATGCTGGCCAGTGATGTTCAATTTTACAAGACTGAAAGAAGAAAAAATTCAAAGATAAATTATGACATGCTTGGGAAGGGACACCTTTCAGAGATTGCATTTGTTTTGGGCAAAATTGTTCTTGAAACTATGAGTAGTGGAACTGTTGGGGATGGGGAGGATTCTGAAGCTGGACAATGCCACCTTAAGACTGAGGGCACCAAAGAAATTGCTCAATCGCAACTTCCAGATCTAGTAAACCATGAAGTGGCGGCAATGAATGGTGAAGGACACCTTTTATCAATACCAAATTCAGAATGTAGGCAAGGAAAAAACAAGAAACGGAAATTGGTTAAGAATAGATGCATTGCAAAGAAGAAAATGAGCTCAGGGAACCAAGAATTATCTGAGAAATTTGAATACAAGGAAAATAAAGAGGCGCACCAGAAGCTAGTCAAGTTAAGCCAGAAGGTTGATATGTCTACAGAGGATTCTTGGCACAGAAAGAAAAATGATCACAGAAAACAGTTGATAAGTGATAGGAAGAAAATCACCAGTGCCAATAAAAGTTTTCTACACCAAGCTAAGCATATGAAGACGGATGAACACAGCACATGCATGCCATCACAATCTATGGTATCCGAGAACCATCAGGTGATGGCTAACAACAACATAGACGTGGATGCAAAAACAACAAATGAGTCGGACTTAAAGAAGAAGAAAAAGGGTTTACCACTGGTTGAAATATTTAAAGGGAAATGAAGACAGAAACCACATAAAAAACAAGCAACGTAATCTCCACTCCTCGTCTCTTAAAGTGACGGATAACAATTTTTGGTAGCAGCAGATGTTTTATTTCCTCCAGCATAGTTCAGAGACAAAAAAACAGGAAGCACTATTTAGCTTCCTACTTCCCTTTTCCCCTTAAAACTGCATTCAGTTCCTCTAGATTGATCTTATGCTTATATTTTTTAAGGCACTCTTGGGTCTATATCATTATTGTCTCCATTGGGTGATTTCCTTTCCCTCCACCGTTTATTGTGACAAAAACCGAGGGAAGCTTTTATTGGGTATCTGCATGATTGTATGAAATATAACGCAATAGGATGGGAGTCGAACAAAACAATACAATATGGTTGGTCACATGATTTATTATGTAAATTAATTCCAAAGGATGTAAACCTATAACGAGATGGAAGTGGCGCATTAATCTATCATCAGTCGCCGCAAGGACGAATGAAAATCACATTATGTATGTTGTTTGGTGGCTTGAATAGTGAGAAATACTTGCACTTGCATTTAGGTATCAACTATTTAACTAGTTGAAGATAAAAATTTATGGCCTAAACAAATATTAATGAATGTAATGAAAAATGCCCTCTGGTTAACGCCATGAGCTCTAGAGACCATCTTTTACTATTAGTGTTCTTTTAATTAAAATCAATATTTTATTTAACCCACAACATATGGAACAAGTTGTTAGTAATTTGGGTCCTTTAAGCATATGATGCTGTTAGATTTTTTATTATGTGAATAGAATAATATTTGTGGAAAAAAGAGTGATCCCTTAACTGGTATTCTACTTTCTTGAGAATTAGTCATTTGGCTTCTAGCCGTGGAGATATTTTGCTTTATAAAATCAGCATTTTATTTTAATAGTCATTATTAATTGTAATTATTAAGATAAAACTAATCAAAATGAAATATTGATTTTGAATAAAGAGCATTTTCAATAATATTTATGATATTATATTTAAGTGTTGTTTCTATTTTTTTAATCTATCTCTATTTTTCTTTCATAGGCGTTATCAATTGTTTCTAGTATTGTCTATCGAAATATGTCATATTTGTAATTATAACAGCTATATTTCGATGTTGTTAGATCCTTATGTTTTTGTAAATTCTCTAGTATCCTTTTGCTTTTAGTGGTTAGTTTGCTTTTAACCTTCAACTTCATTTTTATTCTTATGTTTTCTTTAGAACGTGTAAGGTGTTGGGATTCATTTAGGATCTCAATTAATGAGTTAGTAGAGTTTTTAAAAGAATAAAATCTTTTGGATGTCAATTTTTTATAGTTTTTTATGGCATTCTTTATAGTTTATATACAAAACTTAAATTTAATTTATTTATTTAAGAAAATGAGTTTCTTTTTACTCAAATAATTTGGCATCAGTTTGTTTTATGCTCTTTTTTTGGGACCAATTTATGCTCTTTTATTATGATTATCTATTTTAAACTTTAAATATCTTCACAAAATATATAAGGGGATAATACGTTTTATTAATGTACTGCTGACAAACTATGATGCCAATTTTGTTGACTTATCAAAATAACAATATTTATTTATTTTTATTTTATTATTTATTTATTTGTAATTAGTATACTTTATGATACGCCAAAAAAGTATTACATACTTTATATAGACTTTTACTCCCTGGTGTTCTGATTCTGAATACTTCCATTTTTAATTCAAACAAGAAGAAATAACTAAACTAACTAAAAGTTGGATTTGGATAACTGAGTGGCTGTTACTATGATCAATCAAATCTAAGTGCGGATATGTAAAATTTTAAAAAAAAAACACAAGAACTCAACCGAGTATTTCATCGTTTAGATTCACAAATATCTAAAATTTTAAGATCTTATTTGCCGAACTTAAATTTAAGATTTTCTTATTTAATGAAAATTGAGTTTCTTGTTACCCAAATTGTTTGTCATTGGCTTGTATTTTGCAACCACATGCATATTCAAAAATCACGATTTAAACTCGAGACTAACGATTAAATTAGAATGAACAATTCTACGTACACCGGTTGATTCAATCGCTCCAAGAAAATAAATGAAAACTCGAACTTGCAACCGGCTAGATATACAAGACTTTATTCAGTTTATTGTACTCCACTCAAACAATCCTTCAAGATTATGTGTTTGATGGTAAGATATCATATTTATTTAGCTTTGTTAAATATGTATATCAATAATCTATTAAAATACAAAAAGAAATACAATTTTTAATAAAACATATTATGTATGTATAGAAACAAACAAATGTATTATTATTATTATTATTATTGTGCATATTAGTCATATAAAAAAATCAAAGTAATTTCACACAAAAAAATGACATTAATTTTTTTATTCATACAGAGAAAATGTAATCTAATTATGGCTTAATCCGGCTTTGCAATCCAAAATTCCAAATACAATTTTTATCTTTTGAGCAGACAATTTTTTTTTTCCTTTTATTTCCCCCCTTTAGATCCACAAAAAAAAAAAAAAAAAAAAA
>PYAF01004812.1:1557030-1572923 GCA_007407185.1 Glycine tomentella | reverse complement strand
AAATATAGGGACTAAAATTAATTTTGACTAAATCTCAAGAGATTTAAAATACATTTTATCAAAATATTTATTACATTAAAAAATGAAAACATTTATTAATTTTCAAAGTAACTAAAATATTTATTAAAAGTAGTGGAGTGAGACACTCCACTAAAAAAAAGTAACGGATAGTTATTAGGATAGAAGTAAAAATTAGAAACAAAAAATAAAAATTTAGTGGATAACTATTAGACTAGAAATAATAAAAATTTAAAAATTGACAAATGATAAAATGACTGAGTAAAATTTATGTAAAAAATGAGGATATGTTTTTTTTATTGTTAGTATAGATACATTAAATATTCTTTAATTTTTTTTTTCAAATCCAACTATATTCTCCAAATGGAAGTTATTCAATGTCCTCTCTTAAATAAGAAACAATTCAAAATGAAACAAATATTAAAAATATATTTTGCTCAAATTTCACTTGATATCTATCTTTTTTTGTGTCCTACCAAAAAAAATTCTTAATTGTTAAGCTCACATTACATTGAGACTTCATCCATCCTAAACACCGTTTAATAATTTAACAGAAATTAGACACATGTTGGTCACATGACTTTTAGTGAAATTTTATGTCTAAAATACCTCATCTTCTTCCTCTCAACCTGAAAATATTTTAAGACTATTGCTTCTTTTTGTTTTTCCTGTAATTGGAACATGAACCAACTTTGTTGATACGTATAATAACCATGGCTAAAAAAAAAAGTTACTGTAGCTTGGCGCTCCGAGCGTCGGATCTGGTGCTCCGAGCGTGGGACTGTAGCAGAATGTTATTTTTCGCGATTTTTGGCGCCATCAGCGCCAAAGTGGCGTCAAGAGCGCCACAGAGGCTGGAAACTGGCGCCAGGGGCGCCAAAGTGGTGCCATGGGCGCCAGATGCACTGCATTTTGGCGCCAGGAGCGCGGCATGTCGGTCAGGCCACCTATAAAAGGCCATTTCGCGAATTTTTCAGAGGAAAACCACTGTTCATCTTCCTCCTTCATCCAGGCAACCATTTCTGAGCTATAAGAGCTTCCTACCTTCATCCTAAATCATATAAACCCCTCCTAATCACTTCTAAACTTGATTAGAACCATTGGAGAGCCAAAATCCAGCCTAGTTTGTGAGAAAACCCATTCCCCTAAGATTCTGCAGAGATTAAGTTGTGGGAGAGGAAAGAAGACAACTCAGGGATACAGGAGTTGGGAGAAAGACTTCTCCAGCCTTCCTCGACTCATTTGAGGTAAGAAACATACGTTTTAACCGTTTAATTCTTGGAATGAGAGACTAGGGGAATAGTAACCAATTGATGATAGGGCTGGAATTAGGCTTAGGTTCTTTAGAAAAGTGTAGTCAGGAGGTTGTTCTAAGTAATATAGAACTTTGATATGGAAATTGTGATGAAGTTTGAGTTTGGCTCTAGGAAGGAGGAAGTGTGTGTGAATGAGAGGTACTATGGCCTGTATTAACTTAAGTGCTTTTACAAAAGTCATTCATAAGACCAAATAAACGGTGAAAACATGATAATATTCTTGCTTTGGCTGAGTTGGACAATTGTTGGTCCTTGATATTGATTAAGCTTTGAATTGAGCTGTACATAGTTTTAAAGGGAACTCTGAGGCCTTAGTTAGGCTGAGGCAGACCCTGAGGGTCAATGTATGACCTAGTAGAAGCTGGGCTAAGATAAACCTTAAGTTAGAAGACAGAAATTGATTATAACAGGAAGGATGTTTCCTTCCCTTTAAACGGTCGAACATCGTTTCTGATTACTTATTTCATGCCTATTGTAGGGCGTGAAGTGCATATCACTGGCAGAGCTCACCACGAGACCAGGGGAACTGATTCTGAGCTGCGACCAGGTAAGCTCAGTGTTCTTGGGGAATGTTTCCCCTGCTTGTGTTTCACTACACCCAAGTCGGGTGATTGATTGATATGTCTTGCATGCTTATATTGTGTGATGCTAGAATACTGAATCATGTATTAGTTGTTGATGAATTGTCTTGATGGCTGCTGGCAACTGACATGCTGGCTAAACCCTGAGATAGGGTATGCTGGTATTGATTACACTGGTATAGTTATGTGGACTTTGGTTATGAGATGATTGTGATGATGATGCTGTGTGATGTGCATGCATGAGAATTCACTGGCCAGTAGAATAGGGAACTATGGACCCCTTGGGAAGGTGCCCTTAAGTGGATGATCTCCTTTGGGACAATCCATAGGCGTCCATGTAAATCCTGAGAGAATGTGCCCTTCAGTGGATGATCTTTCTCAGGTATTGGGCGGCAAGTCCTGAGGGAATGTGCCCTTCAGTGGATGATCTCTCTCAGGCAAGGTGTGTTGGTTGTGTATGGTTATGTTATATTGCTATGGGCATGCAGCTTGTTCATGATAGCCGTGAAGGCTGACCGTATGATAGAAAACTATCTGATATGATTTCTGTTATATTATGTTATATATATAAATATATATTTGTTTTTGGAAGTGAGCCAGGGGGAGGGAAACCTCCGGGAACCCTGAGTTTACTGAGATGATTATCTCATCCCTGTTGGGGCTCATGTTGCAGGAACTGAGACTGAAGTCCCTGATAGATCCCAAGGCAAGAGGCCTGAGCTGGGATAGTGTGAAGACAACCCTAGGTTTAGATGACCGAGCTTGTTAGCTCAGATTTTGTTTCTTTTGTCTGTATTTTGATACCTAGGGCAATTATACAGTTTTGAGATTTATGTACCTTGTATATGACCTAAATTCACCATATATGTATAAATATTATATTTATACCGGATTCAAGCTTCCTTTATTGTTTATTTCCATGCTTGCTGCGATACTCTGATATTGTATAATGTTAATACGCCGGGTGCACACGGAGTGTTACAATACGCAGTGTTAACACTCTTCATTCTTCTTCTTCAATTTTTTAGTTCAATTTTTTTCTCTGATTGAATCCTTTGCTTCAAATTTTAGTGTTTTGTTATTGCATTTGTGTTTTTAACTCCTTTCATTGAAATATTTTTTTATGGTAAGGTGTTCGATATAATGTCTCAATTAAGAGCTGCAAGGCACAACATAATGTTGAACTGAAAATATTGAGTAATTCAGTTCAATTTATTTATCACTCGTCCAATTTTATCTGATAAATTATACATTTCATTGTCTTGATGATATAACATAGACATGACTATTTAAACCAACAAACAATATTAAATTGCTTTGACACATTAATTTTAATTTCATAATCAGTTTTGTTGGATAATCACTCATGAGATGCTTCTTTAAATGGAGATTGATAAATAACACACACAGTAGACTGTAGGAGAAATGTTATTTTCATTCGAGAACAGAGACAAAAATATATTTCACTAAGAATTTTGTTATTGGTCCATTATATTTCCTTGTGTTCTTGAAAATTTCTTGCAACTAATTATTATTATACTAATAAATTGTCAATTATGTTTACAATGTAGAACTGAGTATAAAACAGGACCAAAAGCATTATCCCAAAAACTGTGCAAAGCACTGGTTGAAATTCAAACTAGGTGTATTGAGGACACAAAGGGTTGGACAGTTCGAATAGATTGATTCATAATTAGCTTAACCTCTTTCTAAATAATTTCTTCTTAATTGCTTGAGTCACGTTGATTTGCTAAAAAAATATAACAAATCATAATACTCTTGGAATTTTGTCTGCTAACATTTTGAAGTGTCTAAAGTGTCAAATATAGACCTTGTACACTGTCCAATAATAAAGGTAACAACAATAATAAAGGTAACAATTTCATATTAAGTTCATAAAGGTTGCTCCAAAAAGTAGAAATATAGATCTTTTTACATAATCTTATCATATAAAACCTAAAAAAAAAAGCCCATGCACAACTATATATCAACTTGTTTCTTAATGTGTATATCAATTTCATATTACAAAAAAGTATGACCCTTCACAAGTTAATAGCCAATCATGCATCCTCCATTTTAGCCAATCATGCATCCTGCATGTCTATATCCAGGACTTGAAAATTGTGCATTTACCTTTTGCATATCAGACATGATAGTCAAACACTCGTCCTTCCATTTTGGAACAGAGCTTCATGCAATTCAGCCAGAAAAAACCTCCATGACACCTTTCACTCCACTTCAACCACTGCAAGAACATATCCTTTTTTGCATCAAGAGACACAACAGAGTGACAGACAATAAGATTCCACCATAAGGACCTTTTAGATGGCAACCATCAATTCTGAACCAGGACATGCACCCTTTCACAAAGCCTTTTTTCATAGCATTAACACAAATAATTGGGGATTCAAATCAACCCTTGGTTATACAACTATCTTCACTATACTCCCAGGATTTGTTTCTCTTACTAATACAGTCGAAGCATGCAAGTCATTATAGGATAATGCATGAACCCATCTAATTGTTTCAATTTTCTTTTTGCTCGATATAGTTGCATCACTCGGTTCAAGGTCATGTTTATCCAACAAGACTTGTTTCATGGTGGAGTAACTTATATTAGGGTAAGCCACAAGTATGCTTTCAAGTTTCTTGGCAATCCAGGCTGAAATTAAAAAAATGATTTTTTTTAATAATACAATGTCTTTATTGAAATTAAAGAAAAAGAGGATAAATATATACATGAGCTTGCATCAAAATTCTTTGTTGTCCTTATGCAAGAATGTTCCTCCTAAATCCTGATACACATGTTCATTCACAAATTCATTCACAGGTTCATTCATACATTCATTCACATTTTCACTCAGAGGTTCATTTACATTTTCATTTACAACTTCATTCACATTTTTTACTAACATATAAGTTTCAAAACTCATCATTTATTCTACTAACATACGTATGAATGTAAATTGAATTTTGATTCTCAACAAACATTTTCATCACATCATGATTAATATTAAGGGGAAGAATTTTACTACTAGTAGTAGAACTAAACCACAAAATAAAAGGGTGACATGGTGACAAATCTAAGTCATTAGCAATGTTGTTCACATAGTTATGTGCGTCGAACATTTCAAATTTATCATGATCAATATTGCATATCTCATTTAGTTTGCCCCGTTGATCCGTAAAGTGGACCAAAATATCCAGGTTGTCTAGTCCATGACCCATGTATTCCAGTTTATCCATTGTATCCCTGTGCTCTCAAACATCACTACTATTTTAATCAACAATAATAAACAAATGTTTTTAGTTCATCTAATGTGTTTCCTGTGGTCCCAAACATCAACAATAATAAACAAATGATTTTAAAAATCTTAAAAAGTAACCTATGTATAAGGTCCAGTGGTCACTTACAAGTAGAATCTTAGCGTGAACAAAAATCCTAGAATCGAAAGAGAAATAGAGCACTCGTGAACGTCAAGAGAAAGACAAACGAAGGCTCGTGAACACTCGCGAAATAGAAGAGGAACAATGGTGAATTCGCGAACTAGAGGATAAATGGTGAAGAACTCGCAAACAGTGAAGATGAATAAAACGGTAAAAAACTCACGATGAAAAGAAATGAAACATGAAACGTCATGAAAGGAAAGGAAGAGTAATTCACAACTCTGGAACTTGCCAACAAAAAGAAAAAAAAATACTCGCAAACGATTTAGAAGGATGAAACATGAATTCTGAAACTAATTAAAAGCAGTTAAAATGTATACATAGATCTCTCCTATTATTACATTTGACCAACTTGAGACACTTCCTTGCAGATTTTGAAATGAATGAACACAAATTGTGTCAAATAATTCTATCAAATATTACAAAGAAAATATTATTATTATATTATTATTACTATTGATGTTAATTCTAACGTGAATTTACCTTGAACTAAAGATCCAAAGAAGTCAAATGGTAAAGCTAATTGTAAATTGTGATTTGAAAAGAAAAAAAGAAAAAAAGATTGAAGTTTACGGCAACACGCCTCTCCACATGTTATTACCGTTATTAGAGCTAGGTAGAGAAACAAACTTAATAATTAAAAACAAAAAATAAAGTAATGTCTTTGCCAGCTAGTTCAAGGATCCAACGGTCACTAGTGACTAGCCGTTAAGTTTTTTTAAAAGTGGTCTCCCCAAACAAACACCGCATTGTATCAGTCCTGTACTGTAGTGTCACTGTTTGTAGAATACCCTATCTTCTCCCACCCCTTTCCTATATTACATAACCTTGCATTTTCACTGCATGCCCTTCTTCTTGTTCTGATCTTTTGGGGTGTGTGAGTCGTGTGTGGTTGGTTGTTTGTTTGTTTGTTCGTTCATCAACAATGAAGATATCTGATGAGAACAGTTCTAAACCAATCAACCCCACAAGTTTTCAAGGTATTATTAAGTGAAGGTTTCGGTTCCAATGTTAAGGCAGCAAGATTCAAGATTTAATAATAATAATAATAATAATAACAATAATAACAATAATAATAATAACAAGATTTGATTTTTATTTTGTTTTTTTTATGGGTTGTTGGTAATAGGAGGGATAGAATGTGTGGGGAACAGAAAGATGGGGCAGAACAGAAGGGCTTTGAGCGTGATCAATCAGGATCTGGTGGCGGAAGGGAGACCTTATCCTTGTGTTGTTAACAAAAGGGCATTGGCAGAGTAATTTTTTTTCTCTCCGATTATGCGTGCCCTTCTTCTTTTTTTCTTGTGAATTTCTAGTCTTTTATGGAATGTGTTGTTGATGGTGTGGTTTTCGATTTCTGGGGGCGTGCAGAAAACACGATGTTTGTGAGAAGAAGCAGGCGGATCCAGGGCATCGACCCATCACAAGGTGAGAGGATGCGATCCTTTTTGTTTGATTTGGTGAAAAAATTGAAATTAAGTATTTGAATTTTGAAATTGAAGTGCATTTCAGTTTGTATTGCCCATTGTTTTGTTAGAGTGGAGGAAATGGAATAATGCTTTTTTAAAAAATAAGTTTCAATGTAACGGATTGTTCATCTTGATTTCCTTTTAGGAGGTTTGCTGCACAAATTGCTAGCACACAGAAAAATCGTGCCGAGGTAGACTCTTTTTTATGATGAAATTCAGCTTCAGATACTTTGACTAGTTGAAAGATGAAACTGAGATTTTTGAGTGGCGGCGGTCAATTTGAAACAGGGAACCAAGAATTCAAACTTGGGGAATTCAAATTCAAATGGATTTGGAGGCAGCATATTTGTCGATGAAGAACACAAGCCAACAACGGATGACCAGCCAGTGCCAATGTCTTTAGAGCAGACAGAACCAATGCATAGTGAATCAGATCAGATGGTATTTTCTTTTAAATGTCGGTTTTGTTTATTATTTGTACCGCAAATACATTTCGAAATTTAGTTGGTGATGGTGCAATAATTGGCCTGGTAGGAGGAAGTTGAGATGGAGGATATAATTGAAGAGACTGTTTTGGACATTGATACCTGTGATGCAAACAACCCTCTTGCAGTCGTGGACTACATTGAAGATCTTTATGCTCACTACAGAAAAATGGAGGTACATTTGGAATGAATAGTTTGGATTTGGTACACTTTTCTGATTGTTTAGAATCATTTTAACTTAAATGGGATCCTGGCTGAATTCTAATTTGTTAATTGAACTTGTGAGAGCACTGCATCTGAAGTCCTACCCCCATTGTCGTCCTAATTTCTCATATAGATCGATGCTCATCTTATTCTCCAGAAGTTGCATTTTCTAGTTCTACTAAAGCATTTCTAATTCAGAAATGTAGTTTGAATTAGCAAAGCGCCAATTATATGAATTGAATATTTACCACCATCTATTGTCTCCCCCCTATTATATCCCGCAGACGATATTCACTATGTTGAATTTGCTTTTTGGAAATCAAAATTATATGGGATTGCCTTATGAATTTTGATGACTAATGGAGCTTGCTACATTGCAGGGTACTAGCTGTGTCTCACCGGATTATATGGCACAACAATTTGACATTAATGAAAGGATGAGGGCTATACTGATTGACTGGCTAATTGAGGTATATTAAATGTTCCTTCTTGAGTCACTGCTTAAAAAATGCTGATATTTGGCCTTTTGGATCAAATATAATAATCTTAAATTCCTAAACATTCATGTTTGTTTTGATCCTTCAGGTTCACGACAAATTTGACCTCTTGCAGGAGACGTTGTTTCTCACAGTCAATCTTATAGATCGATTTTTGGCAAAGCAGACAGTGGTAAGAAAGAAACTTCAGTTGGTTGGTCTAGTTGCCATGCTTTTGGCATGCAAGTATGAAGAAGTTTCTGTACCTGTGGTGGGGGATCTAATTCTCATATCAGACAAAGCATACACAAGGAAGGAAGTTCTTGAAATGGTATCATTTTTATGTCTCATTGTGACACCTTTAACTTTTGCATTTGTAAGTTGTAACATTAAATTAACTTAAATTCATTGTAAACCCTGCAGGAGAAGTTGATGGTGAACACATTGCAGTTTAACATGTCTGTGCCAACGGCATATGTTTTTATGAAAAGGTTCCTAAAGGCAGCTCAAGCAGACAGAAAGGTCAGTACTCATTTTTCTGCCAAATATTTCAATCTTTTTTTTTATAATCAAAACCAGCAATGTCATAATTACTTTGTTTCCTCTATTCCTCAACATGGAACAGCTTGAGTTATTGGCTTTCTTCCTGGTAGAGCTAACTCTTGTGGAATATGAGATGCTGAAGTTCCCTCCATCTTTGCTAGCAGCATCTGCTGTCTACACAGCCCAATGTACAATTTATAGTTTCAAACAATGGAACAAAACATGTGAATGGCACTCCAATTACTCAGAAGATCAGCTATTGTAAGTGTGCATTGAGTTCAGTGCCTTTTTCATGTTCCATTCGTCCAACAATAGTTTGACATGCTATGCTAAATACTAATGTTTGGTTAATTGTGACTTACAGAGAGTGCTCAACATTAATGGCTGATTTTCATCAGAAGGCTGGGAATGGGAAACTAACTGGGGTACATAGGAAGTACTGCTCATCTAAATTTAGCTATACTGCAAAATGTGAACCAGCACGTTTTCTTCTGGAGAACCCTTTGTAGCAGCAGGCCATGTACAGCCACTAACAACATCATGATATGATACATATGACTTTCATAATTGGGGGGCCCATTTGGTTAAGAATCCATGCATATGTGAGCAACTTGGGTTGCACTTATATTGTTCAGAGGATTTTCATAATCCTCTGATGTGTTGGTTTTTTTTCTTTCTCTTAAGAGTATTTATTGTTCTGTTGTTTTTCCACCCTTTTTTTCTTTTCTGTTATAAGTTCTAACTGAACGGAACATCCATTTGAGTTTGTATTTCTCTTGTTCCCATTGAACAAAATAATGGAAACGATGGCATAGAAACAATTTCATTCATTCAAGAAGTATTTGATAGTTTTTTTTTTTTTCTTTTATGTATACCGCATTTAGAACCACCCTTCGTGCTAAAAAAATTGTTGAAAGAGTGTTTTGTTTTGAACATGCGACACATGCAAGATGCAACCTTGCCCGGCAATGCTACTTTTTTCATCTATGCTTTCAATTAGAACAAAATATTTTAATTATTTTATGAGACTTAGAATATTTTGGATGGTACTTGCGGAAAAAAAGACAGAAAAAAGAGGAAATGTAGGTCACGAACCTAAAGCATGATGTAATACCATCTGCACCACTAGACTAACGCTAGTGTTTGTTGAAGATATTATGTGATAAGAAAATAAGAATAGCTGGAAATAATAGAAAACAGCATATACATTTATATTGTAAAGTTCTTTTTTTATATCATCACTTAATTATAAATTATCATTATATATTTTGATATTAATTCTTATGAACATAAATTTAAATAATTTTGACATTTATAGTTATACAATATAATACTAATTAATATTTATTTATATTTTTTACAAATACACTATACGTTCAATTAGTTTTATTTAATTAAATACCAAATAGTCTTAAACATTTTATAAAAAAATTATGTTTAATTATTTAATAATAATTTTTAATTTAATGATTCGATTGATAAAATGAAATGTGGAAATAATTATTGAAAAAAATAAGTTTATTAAATATATTTTTAATAAAGTAAAGTAAGTGTTTAATGATTTATTATCTTATTTTTAAATATTATTATTTATAGTAAACTTTTTATGGTAACTATCATATTTAAGTGTGTGTACGTTGCTAAAAAAATCACTATTATTTATATATCACCACACTCTCCGTCCAAGAAAGAAACATCAACTCCTTTTATTTTTATTTATGAATAGAGAAAATAGGATATCTATTCACACCGTAAAATGTTTTCATCTTTTTCCCTAATTACAAATTATTGATAAGTTTATTAATTTTGATAATAACAATTTTAAAAGTTTTATTAAACATAATTTGTAAAGTCATATTTAACGTTGCTTGCAAGAGTTGCTTTAAGTGAAGCAACTTGTTTAACAAAATTTATTATTAGAGTAAATGACATGATATTACTCATATTAACATTATTGTTAACCAATTTTAAACAATAAAAATATATTTTTTGGCTTCATTTAGGTAACTCATCTAAAGTTTAGCAACGAAAAATAATAATAAAAATCTTAAGTTTGAAGTGTCGTGTGAAAAAAATTTAAAGGCTAAAAAATATTATTAAAAAAACTAAAATTAAAAAAGTAAACCACAATTTTTTTAGAAAACTATTTTTTAATTCTCACTACATAAGAAAAAGAAAAGAAACAACACTAATATTTTTGCAAAATTTAAATTAGTTATTCTTTTACTAATCTTAGCAATTAGTGTTTAAACATACAGGTCAAAAGTATTTAATAGTATTATTTATCAATATTAAATTATTTTTAGAAAACAAATATTTCTGATTATTATTATATTCAACATTTTATTTTGCATTAATTTTTAATATTTATGATTAGTGATTAGAAAATTTATTTCTCTGGTTATTAAATAGAAAAGAATAAAAAATAAGTTTTATATATCATATAAAATATTAACAGCCAAACACGTAAATGAATTAATACAAAATTATGAGATACGGAATTTGTTAGAATTTTGATTTTTGAGTATTTAACTTCATTAAATACAATTTTAAATCTTGTAACCAAAACAAGGCTTTGTTTGAGTGAGATGTTTGGGTGGTGATTTGCTAACAAGTCATCTTGGATATGCATAAGGCATGACATGAGAGATTTTTTATGTTTCTTTCAACTTCGTCTCCTTTTAAAAAAAGAGAATTCAGAATTGAAGTTTAAAGTAGAAAAATAAAATTATGAACCAAAAACAAATATTTCACTCCCTCTTTCCTACTCTCCAATTACATACGACACACCAACTTTGTACCACCGACGACATCTTTCGCAAATTGCGGTGCACTCGTAGATACGATTGTGATTTTGCTTGATGGCCAACGGAATTGAGCAGAAACTTATTTCTATTCATAATTTTTTTTATAATTAGGAGTTAAGAAAAGGACAGAAATAATAAAATAAAACTGGATAACATAATAAAAGAGATGAAAAGATATATTGTAAATAAATATTTTATATTATCATTTAATCACATATAAATATTATGGTAAGTTTAGATCTTAAATATTATATTTATCTTTTTTCCTTCAAATTATTGAAAACTATAAATTATGAGAGAAATATTAAATAAAAAACTTATAAAATTATGTAATTTTTAATAAATTATTTATTTTAAATCTTCTAATAATTGTCAATGTGATGACTCTGATGCCTGGCGCGGCTGGCGCGAGGTTTGGCGCGGTCAGCGCTAGAGTTCTTAAGCAGAAAACCCTGTCTGTGATGTGGCGCGGGTAGCGCCAGATTGGCGCGAGTAGCACCATAGCTACGGGAGGTTGACGCCAGTGGCGCCAAGGTGACGCGGTCAGCGCCACAAGTCCTCCAGAAACTCAGTTTTCTCTGGAAGTTCACGCTATCAGCGCGGGTAGCGCCATGGTGGCGCGAGTCGCGCCGTAAGTGTTCTGGAAAACCATTTTCCTCTGGAATCCCACGCGTCCAGCGCCAGGTGTGGCACGGATGGCGCCACAGGTTTTGAAAGGTGTGGCGCGGATAGCGCGGGTGTGGCGCGATCCGCACGGGACGTCTGACAGAGTTGGTATAAAAGGGGAAGTCGCGATTTTTGGGGGAAATTCATGCTTCTTCTTCCTCTGAACGACTTACCTCCGTTGTTGAAGCTCCAAGCTTCATTCTTGCACCATAGTTCACCAAAACAAGTCCCTTAAACACCATTCTTGATGGAAAACACCTAGTGAGCTTGAATCTTTCATCCATTTCTCTTGAAAACCCCAAATTGGAGAATCTCTTTCTCAAGGGAAGTTCTTAAAGCTTGAGTTCGGCGAGGAACGACGACGATTCGTGGGTACCCAAGCTAGGGGGAGTCGTTCTTGGGCCTTCCTTGTCGTCAGTGAGGTGAGAAACTCAAGTTTCACCGTTTAATTTGTTGATTGGGGTTTTGGGTGAATAGTGACCCACTTGTGATAGAGCTAGAATTAGCCTTGTGTCCTTTAGAGATATGTGTTTAGAATGTGTTGAGGATGAAAGATTAGCTCTCAATTGCTAGTTTGGTGAACTTTGATTATGGGCTCTATGTGAGGCATGCTTTGTTGATATGCTGAGTTGCTTAGTTTTGTTGGACATGCTAGAGCCTTGGTATGTGTTTTGTTGTGCCTTAGAGGCCATGAGAACGGTGCCTTGTGTATGTGATATGGATCGTTCGAGCCCTGTGTGAATTCTGAGGAATTGGGCTGTTGTGAGCTTCAAGCTCTTTGTGCTTTGGCTAGGCCAAGCTAGACCAGTGAGGGTCTGAGAATCACTTGTGAAGTGATTGGGTGTGTGTTATGCAGTATGGATTATGCTTCTTTTCGATCTAACGGCTTAGGACCGTTATTGAAGCGTGATATGTTTGATGTTATGTAGGACGTGAGATTGATAGTCTCAATGGTGGTGACGAGACCGGGAGAGCCGGTGCTTTGCTTAGAGCAGATAAGCTCTTGGTTCTTGGATGTGTGCCCTATTCTGTGTTCTGCCATTCACAAAATGGGGTGATGGTCATATTGTGGGCAAATGCATGTATATAGAAATTGTATATTGATTTGATTGATTGATGAAATGTGCTCTGTACCCTGTGATGGGAATTGATGTATATTGGCTTTGTTGATGTGATTGTCTGATGAATTGTACTCTAAACCTTGTGATGGGAATTGATGTGAAATGAACTGAGATGCTGAAATGTAAGCTGAACCCAGTGATTGGGGAATTGATATGCATGGCTATGAACTGTTGATTTATAACATGCCGGTTTGAATATGAAATTGGATTGTGAATTCTCTGAATGAATTGCATCCTATGGTAGTAGGATAGATGACTTGAGATTTAGTAAGACCTGCTGTGAGATGTTCCTGTGATATAGATGTAGCCTCCCGAATGGAGATGTTCCTATATCCACAGAGGTAGCCTCCTCAGGCAATTGAATTGATATAGGTTATGAGATGTTCCTGTGATATATAGATGTAGCCTCCTGAGTGGAGATGTTCCTATATACACAGATGTAGCCTCATTAGATGGAGATGTGCCTGTGATATATAGACGTAGCCTCTTGACTGAGATGTTCCTATATACACAGATGAAGCCTCCAATGAAGATGTGCCTGTTATATAGATGTAGCCTCTTGACTGAGATGTTCCTATATTTCAGATGAAGCCTCCAATAGATATGTTGAGATCCAAGCATGAGATGTTCCTAGTATATAGATGTAGCCTCCCTGAATGGAGATGTTCCTATATACATAGATGTAGCATCTGCCGAGTTAAGTGATGTATATCACCTGTGTATTGACAGGTGGAGATGAACTGCTAGTAATGATGTTGAGTGATGAGGGATGAGATCCCTGCCTGTTGAGATAAATGATTGAGAATGATTGTGATATTAAATCTGATTATGAATGGTTGAGATGTACTATTTCTATGTATGTACCCGAAAGTGAATCAGGGGAAGGAGATACCTTCAAGGACCCTGAGTTTACTGGGATTTTATATCTCACCCCTTGTGTGGGGCTTATGTTTTGCAGGTGAATCCTCAGGAGGAGCAGATAGATCCCAAGGTAAGAAGCCTTTGCAGGGATAGTGGCTGCTTATAAACCTTAGGCTTAGATGACATGAGCATGTGGCTCTGGTATTTTGTATTGCCTTTGGTTTGATTTTGTTGTACCCTGAGGGAAATCTATGTCCAGTTTTGTACTTAAACAGAGAACTTATGTATTATCACCATGTTATAATGTAAAAAGTGTATGTTGATGGCATTTGATGATGTCCTTTTGTTATATGCTTCCAAACTGCTTAATCTCTGATGTATTATATCTGATAATGACTTTTATGCGTGGTAATGACCCTGGTGAGCGTAAAGGCGTTACAGTCAAATTCTTATAAATAAAATTTTTTATAAAAAAAAAAAAGAAGCATCAAATCAAACAAAGAGCACATTCATCCCTATATTCCATATGTGCCTCAATATAAATCCTCCCTCGTTCCGCTCCTCCACTCCCCATAATCATAACCATAACCATGTCCATGGCGACAACATCCCCTCACACCGGCCTCTTCCAATACCGCACCAAACCTTCTTTTCCTTTCTTTTCTTCCTCCTTCAAGTTCAAACCCACATCCATCAAATGCGTCACCCAACTCCACACCCAAGCCCCGCCCCTCACCCACTCCCAAGACCGCGTCTTCAACTTCGCCGCCGGCCCCGCCACCCTCCCGGAAAACGTCCTCCTCCGCGCCCAATCCGAACTCTACAACTGGCGCGGATCCGGCATGAGCGTCATGGAGATGAGCCACCGCGGCAAAGAGTTTCTCTCCATAATCCAAAAAGCCGAATCGGATCTCCGCGCCCTCCTCCAGATCCCGCCGGAATACTCCGTCCTCTTCCTCCAGGGAGGCGCCACCTCCCAGTTCGCCGCCGTCCCCCTCAACCTCTGCGCCTCCCCCGACTCCGCCGTCGACTACGTCGTCACCGGCTCCTGGAGTGACAAGGCCGCCAAGGAGGCGCAGAAGTACTGCAAGCCCACCGTGATCTGGTCTGGGAATCCCGAAAAGTACACAAAGATCCCATCTTTTCACGATTTGGAGCAGAACAACAATTCTGGGTATCTTCATATCTGTGCCAATGAGACCATCCATGGGGTGGAGTTCAAGGACTACCCTGTTCCCAAGAGTGGTGTTTTGGTTGCTGATATGTCCTCAAATTTCTGCTCCAAGCCTGTGGATGTGTCAAGGTTTGGGCTTATCTATGCAGGGGCGCAGAAGAATGTGGGGCCCTCTGGTGTCACCATTGTGATCATCAGAAAGGACCTCATTGGGAATGCACAGGGTATCACACCTGTGATGTTTGATTACAAGATCCATGATGAGAACAATTCCCTCTACAACACCCCTCCTTGCTATGGGATTTACATGTGTGGGTTGGTGTTTGAGGACTTGTTGGAGCAAGGTGGGTTGGGGGAGGTTGAGAGGAAGAACAAGAAGAAAGCTGAGATTCTCTACAGTGCAATTGATGGGAGCAAAGGGTTTTATAAGTGCCCTGTTGAGAAGTCTGTGAGGTCTTTGATGAATGTGCCTTTCACTTTGGAGAAATCGGAGCTGGAGGGTGAGTTTATCAAGGAGGCTGCTAATGAGAAGATGGTGCAGCTCAAGGGACATAGGTCAGTGGGAGGTATGAGGGCTTCTATTTACAATGCCATGCCTTTGGCTGGGGTTGAGAAGTTGGTGGCTTTCATGAAGGATTTTCAGGTCAGGCATGCTTAAGAGCCTAGTGGAGTAACCTCAATCTGAATCAAATACTTGCATTGCATAAACCTATTGCTATTGCATC
>PYAF01004812.1:1529237-1552736 GCA_007407185.1 Glycine tomentella | reverse complement strand
ATATTTAGTCTTCTTATTTTAGAAATTTTATAATTTTGATGAAATTCTCAATTTTGTCTATTTTTTATTTCTTTTCTTTTAGTCCCAATTAAACTCTAAATCTAACCTATTCATTTAAAGTATTATTAAAAAATGATTTAATTAATTAAAAAATAAGAAATAAAATAAATAAAATATAGGAAAAATTAAAAATTAAACTAAAATGATCGAATTTTTAAAATATTTGAACAAAAATTGCGAATTTTCTAAAATATGAAAATTAAATATTTATATTTTAAAATAGGAAACCAAAATTACGGATTAAAGATTAAGTAAAATAGATAGACCAAAATTAAATTTAAGAAAATATTAAAGTTTAAGTTTGATCAATAATTGTGTATTTCTTTATTTTCATTCTTAATTATAATAAAATATTGTATCTGTCAAAAAAATATATTGTAATTTTAAATTTCACTAATCTTTCATTCATTTATTATAATATATGTTGGATTTAGGACATTTCTCGTCAAGCATATCCGTTAGCTGATATTGATGTAGGCTTTGGCCATTTCTTTATCTGAATAAAATTGTCAGCTTTAATTTAAGCCAATTTTTTTTTTATAATTTTTTTACTTGTAATTATTATTGTTAATAAAATATATTTTAACAAGTAAATTAAAAAATAAAATATACTTACATATGAATATAATAATTTATTTGTTATTTTTTTACGTCACTATTAATTAAAATGAAATATTATAAATTATTTTAAATTTAATTACTTATTTATAAAATTAATATATTTATATAATTATATATCTTCTTAAAATAACACTCACTTATTTTTTTTAGAAAGAATGAGTTAGTAAATTATAATTATAAATTTCCTTAAAATATATCTAAATGTAACTTGCTGACGTATTCCTTTTAAAAATAAGTGAGTGTAAATTAACAAATTCCTATTTTTTGTTGGAAAGATCTAGCCTAATATAAATAACTTAATGCAAGTAATTAAAAGCTAAAAAAATTGTAAGAGCATACTTTAATCTAGTCTAAATGAAGATCAAACGATCCACTGGCTGCCTAGATATATCACATTAATTAATTAATCAAATTTTGGGTTGAGGATTACAATAAGATTAGATTTAATTTTTTAAAGAAGAATCATATTGTATCTCGAATTAGTCGAATCCATCCTAACAGGGTTAATAACTTAACTAGCTTATTTTGACAACTATATTCATGAAATCTTTCAAATTCATTAATTAGATAATGGGCCTGTTTGGATGTTAGCTTCTCTAGAAGTACTTCTAGAAAAAGAAAATAAGAGCAAAAAGATGAAATGAGCTTCTCCATAAGTAAAAATAAGTTCTCCATTAGCTAATTTGTAGATGTCATCTCATCGTTTAGAGAAGCCAAATTGGTGAGCTTCTACAAATTAACTAATGAAGAGCTTATTTTTACTTATGGAGAAGCTTATCTCGTCTTTTTGCTCTTATTTTCTTCTTCTAGAAGTATTTTTAGAGAAGCTTACCTAAACAGATTCAATAGTGATTTCTACTACAGTGCAAGAAGCGTACTTTTTAATTTTAGTAAAATAAAAAAAAAGTAAATTAAATCAAAATATGGAATAAAAGCCCTTAAAATTATAAATGATGTAACATAAATCAAATTCAAATAAATCTAAAATACAGACTATTAAAGAAAATATATAAAATTATTAATTCATCAGCCTTATTCAGAATTACTTATTCTGACAAAATCATGATACACATGGAAGCCATAACAACACATATAATATACATAGATGAAACTCATAACATTTGCTTCTCGATTTTTTGTGCAGTTACAGTTTGACATTTTTTACTTGACTTCTCAAAGTATATGCAAATTTGCTTTTTCTCCACCATCATTATCGTTTTTTTATTTAAAAAAATGGTCTTTTTTAATGGCTTATTCCTTTGATAGGATGTGCTTCTTCTTCTTCTTCTTTTTTTTTTTTTTTAATTTGATAGGATGTGCTTTAGGCCTCTAATAAAATGGTTAAAAGATTTTATAGGATCGATGGAATTAAAATATTGTATTATATTATTTAATTTTTATTTCTAATTTCTTAAGCTACGATGATAATATTTGCAGGGTCATCAACAATGACAATTAAGTTATAAAATTAAAATTGTATCCCCTCTATCCTTTTAGTATCAATGAAAAATTATGAATGTTTATCATTGTTCTCTTTATATCTTTAAATTTTAATGATAGTCTTTTAGGTTATCTTAATTAGTAGATAGTTGTTAGCTTCTTAATATCCATTTAATTCATTCTCTTTTATCTTTATCTATAACTTAAATTTCAAATAATTTTTTTTAAAATATTACATCAAGATAATTATGGGAAGTCAAACGAATATAGCAGGAAAATTATGGGGAGTCAAAATAATGATATTAAACGACACCAGAGGTGCAATAGAAAGTACAACAAAGAAAACAAAGACACCATGAAAACTACATTCCCACCCAGACTCAAGTCATAATTCTCCTGCATATAATAATAATGGTTAATTAACATGCATTAGTTAATACTATTTCATTATTTATTAGTATTATGAAATATGGCTAATTAATTAGCCATGTCATAGAACATAACATATAGTCCGTCATGCTTTGTGTTTACCCTTTCAAGTCTTTTTGCAAATTATATTTATATCCCTATTGCAAGCTAGCATATCTTGGAAAGGGATGAGGGTGAACAAAGGGGGGTGTTAGGGTTTGGGGCACAGCAAATCCATGAAGGACAATTTCTCAGTGTCGTTGTCCTTGGTCGGTGACAAGGTAGTAGGTGGCGAGGTAACAATGAGTGAGAGGACTCACTAAGGCCGAGATTTAGAATTACAAAATTACTGATCGAACATGAAGATTAGAGACAAAGTGATCTTTTAAAAAAACATAAAATTTAAAATAAAAAAATGAAATATAAAATTTATTATAAGCTAGATCCTTATGTTTGAATTGAAAATTATTAAATAATTTAAATTTATTTGATTCATGTAATAATGTAATCCATATCATATTTTATGATTGGATTATATAATACACTTATATATAACTTATTTTAAAGTCACACAAAAATAATAATCATAAAAATTAATATTATAAATTATAAATAGAATGAAACTAAAAATATTACATTAACTCTCAATTTTGTGTGCACTTATAGTCTAACTCGACTTCTCAAGTTTTTGCAAAATTACTTTTTTATATTTTTTTTTTCAAACAACATAAGGAAAGAAAAGGAATGGGAAAACAGTAACAGAAGAAAAAGATACAGGAAAACGGTATAAACCTCTTGGGAATCAGAATAAAAAAATTGTTTTTTCTGTATAAAGGTTTTATCTGTATGCATAGTTTGCACCAATTATTCAAAGGGGATCATACTACACATCAAAAAAAAAAAAAAAAAAAAGGAGATCATTGGTTTTCTTTCTTCACAAACAAAGAATTAGTCATGCCTTCACTTTTTGTACATGCAGGTATAAGCCTTACAAGTACTATATATGAGAAAATATAAGACAAATTGAGTAGTATCTTGTATCATATTTACGATATTCTTTTGCATGACATATGCAGAACGAAGTGCACCACAACGCTACTCCTTCAACGTGTCGAGGCTTACGGTGAATCAAACGCACCACGTTGTTGCCTGGTGATATTTTCAATTTTTTCATTAGGGTTTATCTCAGCACTGGCACACTCTTATATTACTGTCCCTCTCAAACCGTATCTTTTCAAAGCTTCTTCCAATTAAGAGGGTCAATTCTTGCAGACAATGTTATCTCCCATACACTCCTTCATTGATTCTATTGAAGAAATCACAGAAGGTGTCATATCTGGTGTTCAAGAACTGTTCCAAGTTGATGGTGTTGCTTCTGTGCCTCCTTCTCCTTCTTTGGAATCTCAACATGAAGAGATCCGTTTATGGTTACAAATAACCCTCTTTGATACGATCTTCCTTGCGGCCACGGAAGAGTCCACGCAGTGTTTTGGAATGATTCCAGCATCTGAGGAAGCCATTCAGACGTGGTTGAAGAAATGTACGGATATAGCACAAGATGAATGTTGTCCGATATGCAAGGAATTGGATGTCAATGGTGATGGCTACTCAATGCCATGTGATAATATTCATGTCTATCATCAACCATGTATTGTGCGTTGGCTGCAAACGAATCATGTGTGTCCTTTGTGTTGCAATCCTTTGCCCACCCTTAAAAAGTAAAGAGTCCAGTGTGTCGCAATCCTTTCTCTCTCAAGGTGTCAAGTAACATAGAAGTGTCTATGCATCTTTATTCAAAAGTAAAACACATACATTAGGATCGATTCGGTGACAGAGTTTGGATAGCTAGTTTGTTTCAAGCCTTGTTGCAGTTATTTTATTGAAAAAGACATTAAAGTACACTAGTAAAAATATTTTATTTTATGATTGAAATTTTTGTTTGGTTCAATAATAGTTGTATTGTGATATGATGGTTCATTTGTTTTGTTGGTGACTATGTTATTAAAATTACACAATGTGTTCTTGATTGTTTGGTTGAATGAATTATTTTGGTTGGGATCAATGTCATGAATTTTTAAAGGCTGCATGCAGTTAATGTGTTGAAGTTTCTGAAATTTTTAACGGCTACTTTTGTTTGAGTTGTATAAAGCCATTATAAAGTATAAGCACATTCAAAAAATTTGCTCACTTGTAAATTAGATGACTTGATTTGATGAAGACATTTTCCTGAATGGGCTGTAGTAATATTCTCTGTTATGTGTATCCAAATCCCAAACTTGAGCCCCCGCAGGCTACAATCCATACACATGGGAGCCATAACTACGAATCTAATAAAAATATAATGTAATTCAAATATTAGATTTTCGATATTTTGTGCAGTTATAGTTTGACATGAACTCTCAAGTATTTGAAAATTTTATTTTTGTGCACCTTCGGTAGCTATATATAAATCTGATGAAGTTTTAGCAGGAAAAAGGAAATTAAAAGCCTCCTACCTTGGCCTTATTTTTAATTTGGACTTTTACTCATCGGCATGCATGGTGAATCTGCTTAGATTAATTTGTGCAAAAACAGATATTAATGAAGATTGTAATATTTCATTGCAATCTAAAGTTTATTACCCTACTACAAAAAGCCTATTTAACGACGCGGGTACTACGTCAGTTGTCCAAGGACCGTCGTCGTATTGAGGGTGGTGGCATAATTGTAAATAAATCGAACATTTCAAAGACGGTCTTTTAGAAACCGTCTTTGATTATTTGTACTACGACGGTTATATAGTCAACCGTCTTAGAAATTTTGGATTTTTTAAATTAAAACGACACCGTTTGAGATACACCATCATGTTCAGTACCCTATACCCTTAGTCACAACATATACGACCTTAACGTCTGAATGTAAGCGACCCTAAGAATCTTTCGTGCCCTAGTAGCCTCCTTGAAGGTGAAATCGAGTTCTCCGACAGCTTTGCCGTCTTCTCCGTCACGGTGTGGCCTGATTTTGCTCAACCACGGTTAAGAGGGGACCCAAAGGCTTCGACTTGGTGACGACAGCAGTGCTTGAGTTACAAAAATGTATGATGCCTTTCATTTTCTGTGCTCCTTTAGTTTCACTGCAGCTTGCATGTGGCTGCAACTTACGCGCATCCATATCATTTACTTCTTCCTTTTATTTTGTGATTATTTTGATGTTTGCTCCTTGTGACCCTTAAAATTTTTGCCCTGTCTTGTTATTGTAATACTTTTTGTGTTATTAATGTGTGCTGCGCAGGTGAACTCATACCCAACTGTTCAAGATTCACTGCAATAGGAACTGGAGGCGAGGACTTCGTTGAAGCCATGGCTGTTGCTGTGGAATTCGTAATCCAGCAGCCCATTCCTCAGGTGTGTATTCATACCTCAACACCTTCGTAGAGTTTCAAGAATTGGACTTATTTATTTGAAAATTGATCCACTGATATATAGTATGAACTATGATCCAAATACTGCACTTTTCTTCCACAAAACAAAAAATTTAATATGGTGGGGCATTATGTATGGCAATTTACTCAGAAAGACAAAATGATTTGCATGAATGAAAAACATGATTAGACAAAGATATTTCATTAAAGATGTTCAATCAAGTTTCTAGCAAAGATTAAAGATTGATGATTAGCTTCAATCAAATTAATTTTCAAAGGGTTCAATATAAACTTTTTTTTATAAAAAAAAATTAGGCTAATGTTCATTAAAAAATAGGATGTTGTATTTATTGAGTATTTCTTATGTTGTAACCATGCTAGCAATTCTTTGTCTCACAGTGACAATTGAACTATTTGTCCAACTAATTTTAGTCCTTGTAACTCACATTGGTGGTACAATTGCATATAGAGTTGGGCATACGAGTTGTGATTTATGGAGGATATTTTTAACTAATGATTCTCTCGAAAATATGTGGCCGGTTAATTGTGAATTTTTTTCAACTCAATATGTATAACCTATGAATTTAGCATGTAAACATTTCTATGATTCCCAGCTAGTCATTTTAGTCCACACACTCATGGGTATTGTCCTTAAATTTTGATGCATTAGCACTCTCAATTTCCTCGGATGCCATTTGGTAAAGATTTTTCTGACTCCTACGTTGAGGACAAGATTCTTTTGTAAATGGGGTAATGATACAGGCGTAAGATATTAAAAGGAGAAGAGAAAAGGCGTATGATCCTTTCAATTTAGCCATTGACACATTTTGTTTTTTTAGAGGAAATTCTATTTGGCACATTATTGCTGTGATATTTTGCAAATATATTTTTAACTGTTGAAGTGCATAATTGAGTTCTTTTGAGCATTTGTTTCCAACATTTGAACCAATGAGGTCCAGGGCATAAGGCAGCAACCTTACCCTTGTGCCCAATCTTGCCCTCTTACAAAGTGGTGCAATACAAGAGCTTCCCCTACCCCAAAAAAAGAACTTAGTAATGTACTAGGACATTAACTACAAAAAATAATCAAAACTTCAAAATCACAAAGCAACATGTAAGAATAGAGGACAAATAAAAGACCCTACCTGCATTATCTTCTCAAACAGGTCATTCAAAGCCTGATTTGAATGAGTAATTATTAAGGTTCTCTGAGAAGGACAATTATGATAAAGAACATTTAGAATTGGTACAGCTGTATCAGTCTTTCCTGTTCGCTCCAACCTGCTTGATAGGAACATTGCACACTATTGCTAATATTTATCCAATACTCATAGATAGGGAATATAAATAACAGGATAAAGACATAAAGTACATGTGGCAAACTATATATGGGGGATTTTCATCAGCTGCAGTTGAACTGCAGCTAGAGAGAAAGGAAAAACAGGAAGGCCCCACAATTTTTTAAAATGTGTGAACCAAGTTCTCTTTTCCATGTATATAGGTCATAAATGTAATGTATATACAATGAAGTCAAATGACATAATTGTATATAGGTCGTAGTTCCAGATTTCAACATGCTTCATAACGTTTTATTTTAGTAACAAAAGATGCTATTAGCCACTGGACTGTGACCAACTTTTAGCAGGCACATCTGATGCTTACACCACTTAGTATGGGCATTACAATTTTATTCTCTTATGTTGTAGATCTGAGCAAGAGAAGGAAGCTGAACAGGAAGCTGTGTCAGAGGTTGTGTGTACTGGCCCTTCAGAAGAATCTGGGATTTATGGTATGTCAGATTTAGTATGCCAAGTATGTTTTTCTTTTTCTCAAACATGTTTTGTCTTTCTGGTGTACTACTAATATACTCATTTTTCATTTACTTTGATTATCAGCTCCTCAAGAAATCGGCGAATATGTAGTTGTTCATCCTGTTCCTATATTGACTGCTTTGGAGAAGTCAGGATTTCGGGATGGAGTGGTTAGTTTTCTGCCCCATGTGTCGGATTGTACTCAGTATCTAATGCAGCTTTATTTTAGTTATATGGGTTTCAAACTGTTTTGTTAATTTTCAGAAACCTACCAAATAGTCTAAACGGAAGGAGCCTGAGGTAACAAAGGTTGCATCAACTAAAAGAATTTCTCCTGGTCATTTATCTGAAGTTTGTTGCACCTTAAAAAAGGTATACTATGTACATGTTAGAAATTATGTCTCTTGACCTTGCCTTCTGTTTATAAAGCTTTGACATTGTTTACATCTATATGTTTCCACTCAAATATTGTGTTGTTCACTTTCTAGCGTCTAGCACTCTAGCTAGCTATATTATCGTTGTCCTGATTTCATATTTTTAAGTATATGGAGCATGCGGGCCATTAGGTGTGGTTCTTTGCTGTGATATAAGATGTTCTCACCTGAAACAGTATGTGGTTTAATTTGTTACAATATATCCAAAACAGTACAATTTTGTGGTCTGATTCTTAGGAAGCAACCCTATAGTTAGGTTGATGAATATAGGGTTTATCATTACCCACCAAAAGTTGTCAGAATAATGCCCCATTTGAAAACAAGATTGTATTGAACAGTCGATGGATTAAGTTTGTTCTTTTATTTTTGTAATGTATTATGAATTTATGAAACTGTGTCAACGTTCTAGTGTAGGACATTTTCTGTATTTGATCACCATAAACTTGATAAATAATGTATTTTATATGAACAATCTGTAGCCCTTATTATTTGTTTAAATTGAATCTTTCTTGGTAACTAATATTAACTTTGTTAGTCTTATGTTATGAGCAGTAATTTGGGTTTAATTGGAAATTTAATTTCAATTACTGCTTTGTTGTAATTGATACACTACTAGCATATTACCTTTCTTTTAACAATAAAATCTCTACTATTGGTATAATTGCTTGTAATTAATTATATTGAAAAAAGTACTGATATTTTTATACTGTGTCTATGCTAGACAAGGAGCAGATATCAATTTGTTACTGAAAAGGTTAATAATTAAACTCTTTATGTCGGTTGTACTTGTATTGGTTAGCCAAAATCAAATTGCATAGATATCGATATTGTTGCACATTGCTACAGGTGCCAGAGTTACCTGTGCACTATAAGCAACTTTGGGATACTCTGTTCAATCATGGCTTACACCAATGTGTCAAGCCGACTACTAAATATAAAGGTTTCAGATGCTTACACCTATTCTTGTAATACCCTGTGTTAGTTTAGTTGAGTTTTCTTCTTGTACTTGGTTCCACTCCTTTTATTTAAGCTTTTTTTAAGCCAGTTCTATAATTCGTTGTCCCTCCACTGCAGCAGTGTCGTTGTCATTGTCTTGTGCATTTTTCTCTCTTCGTTTCTCTTAAACATGTTTCGCACTTTTAATTATCATCAGCTGCCCAAGGATTTGATCGCTATCTAACTGTGAGAATTAATGGTGGACTAAAAAATGCACACTGGTGTAGGTCACTTCTCCCTCTCTTGCACTGTCTTGTAACTCCTATATAATTGGCATCATCCGGGCTCTTATGCTTGTAACTGCATGTATAGTCAAATATTTAATATCCAATTACAGTTTCAAACTTCAGTACATGAGAGTTACTTGTATCTGTCTACGTTTATGAGTTACTTCTTTTGACATCAAAGGCAGGGAAATTAATGTTTTTTTCATTATTCTTATAGATATCAGACATGGTGGCTGTGGCACATATAATGAATGCAACTTTAGTCATACCTCAATTGGATAAATGCTCATTCTGGAAATACTCTAGGTATTACTGGGTATACTCTATTTTTAAATATGTATTATACAAAGCTTTTTCCAACTTTATCTTCGCAATGGGTGTGTGCACAGTGTATTTTCAGATGTATGTGATGAGTTTCATTTCATCGAATCCCTGAAAGGAGATATCAGGATTGTTAGTGAGCTTCCCAAAAACTTGGAAGGTGTCCCCCGGGCCAGGAAACACTTTACTTCCTGGTCTGGAGTCGGTTACTATGAAGACATGACAACATTATGGACTGACTATCAGGTTACTTTTCTGATTTCCTATATGATCTTCAACTTCTTGTCGTTCTCATTTTCTCGAGAAAGCTTCGTTGTAAAATTCTCAAATTGGCTAACATAGTTTTACTTGCTTAAATCTGAATCTCAAATCAGCAACCTCTAAGAATTAATTGTAACAGGAAAATGGGTAGTAGGTATAATCATCAGGGATTGTGCATCTTTCTTTTTGTAATGCTGTTAACCGATTCATGTATAAAACGGAGAAGTTACTTCAGAATTCCAATGATCACCATGCATGATGCAGGTTAATGATTATAGAGAAATGAGTGAATTATGTGCTTTGATAATGTGAATAAATCCCCCTTTTGTATAGGTATGTAGATGAATTTACCATGAAAAGAAAATTAAAATTTGTTTGATGGAATGTGCTAAGAACATTGTTCCTAACCTTCAACTGCAATGACAATTTCCATTGCCAAACACACATATTTGGACTTGTTAGATCCTAGAATTAATTGCATTACAATTAACTGGTGTATGAAGGCCCCTTGCTATAGTGTGCTTTCATCTTTTTCTCCATTTATTCTGTTACAGTCATCCTTATCCTTAATGGCATGTCCATTCCAAAAGATATTTGTTGGCTCACTTTCAAAGCCTGATTTGCATCAATAAAACTCAAGCAGATAAGTAACACTTCCCCAACTTTCAATGTCAACATTTTCTCTCCCTCTTGACACTTCATCAAGTTGATGTGGGAATATTGTTAATGCTCATGAAAGTTGCAGTATGACTGACCACTGCCACTGACACACCTATATGCATAGAGTGTTATTACAAGAATCAATAGCTATACTTATACCCAAGCAGTTAGTAGAAAATATTGGTGACATTTTAGTATTAAAAAAACATTAGACAGAGAATGCTGTGCTACATAGTTTTTGGGGGAGTTCTGTCATATGTGAATTTTGAAGGATATAGAATGATCATCCTTTACTATTTTTTGAAAGATGTCTGTTTTAGGCATTGAGGACCACATGCTGACAATTTGTTGATTGCTTACTTTTGTGGGGTGTGTACAAACTTAATACCTCTTCTCAGTGAAAGGGATTTCTAAATTCTATGATTATGTTCATGCTCTGCAAGTATTTTCATATTTGTCATTGTGTTCCTATGATCATTAAAATCCACTTTTTGGCTTCGTACATTTTTTCATAGTCAAAATGTATTGAACAAATGATGATTTGATCTTGCAGGTGATACATGTTGCAAAATCAGATTCTCGACTGGCAAACAATGATCTTCCTCTGCACATACAGAGGTTGAGATACCGTGCGATGTATCATGCACTTCGACTTTCTCTTCCTATAGAGAATTCAGAAAAGGTTTCTTTCTTTTTTGTGGTTCTAAATATCTTGTAAACATATTATGTGTACATCATATTGCGATTTAGTAACTGATAAAATCATGATGGATTGGAGATTAAAGAGGCAATAACTGATTCAATTTCCATGTGATTTTTTTTTTCATTTAATCAAGCAATTTAGATAGAATGGAAAAAAAAAGTACGTCAAAATATTATGGTTATTGATTTCTGTAGTTCTTATAAACAATATTGTTCTAATTGTGTCAGCCAGCTTATGTTAAGTTTCAATGTGGAAATTTGCTTTTGCTTAGGTTGGAACAATTCTCCATCCATATTATAGATAATACATTTTGACAAATTGCCAATTTTTGTAATTGTAGAGGCTGGCATGACTAAAAGTGTTTTTGACTTTATCCTATCTTCTGATATTGTGTCTGTTGACAGCTGTAACATTATGTTTTGACACTAGTTGTTTGGGTGCACAAAGGTCACATGTAGAGTTTGGTGTTTCATGGATTCTCTGTATCAAATTTGGTGTGTGCAGGGTAAATTGGGTAAGTGGAGTTTCAAGAGTCCGTTGTCCATGATACATTTTATGAATGCTACATGTTCCCTATACTTGTTGAAGAGCAATTTGGAGTTCTGGCCAGAACAGAATGTTCGTCACAGAATATGGGTAGGTAACTATAAACCATGGAATCTTGAGCACATGAGTCAATATTTCTTTTTGTCTTTTCTGTTGAATGATGACTAAGATAGCGATTCAAATTTTCGTAAATTGTGGGTGTAGATGACCATTTCTGAAGCAAGGGAAGTTTGTCAACACTGGTGGATGAAGGAAGCTCTAGAGAGACTAGTAAACCACACGGTTTTCATTGTTATGAACAGCAGACATATTGGTTCTAGATTTTACTACAAGAGGTTGATGTCCTCATGTTGATTATAGGAAACATGATATCATTATGATGGTTTCCATAATTGTTATCGGCATTTTAGTGTCATTAGTGAACTTTTTTTTGTATTTTCACTTTGGAACATATATGCATACATTTTCACATTGTTATGGTTATTCACAAGTATACATTTTGTCACATTGGAACAGGATTTATGTAATTATATTTCTTTTTTCCATCATTTTACTTCTTAATTAATTTTAAGTTTGTTACAAAAATATAATTCTATAACTAATAATAAATCGATAACAAATAATTTATTGATAATTAATAAATAAAATATAGAATTAAAAATATTCTTGTGAAAAAATGATTTCATAACAACGACGGTCTTCCATTACAGGTAAAACCGTCTTTGTCTATACCACATTCTAAGACGGTTAATAAGAAAATCGTCGTCAAATAGGACTTTCAAAGACGGTCGTATGGAAAAACCGTCGTCGTATACCACTTTTTAAGACGGTTACGCAGAAAACCGTCTTCGTAAAACTCTTACTAAGACGGTTAAGAAGACAACCGTCTTCGTTTGTCTCTTTCAGAGACGGTTACACAAAAAAATCGTCTATGAAAATTTAATTATTTATTTTTTTTATAAATAAAATAAATCTACTACGGTTTTCGAATAAAACCATCCTTGAAATCTCAAAACAAAGACGGTTATACGTAAAACCGTCTTTGTAAGTATGATACAAAGACGGTTGTTACCGGAACCGTCATCGTAGGTGGATTTAAAGACAGTCTTCTGAAAAAACCGTCTTTGAATATGTATTTTTTATTTTTTTTATTTTTTTTTCAAATTAAACCAACGACGGTTTTGTAGAAAGACCGTCTTAAAATGTGGAAAATGAAGATGGTTGAATAACCGTCGTTAAAAGGGCCAGTTTTCTACGACGCGCGATACGACGACGGTACACAACCGATGTAGAAGGCCTAAAACAACCGACGTAGAATGTAAGCGCTGTAGTAGTGAATTAAAACATGGCCATTCTCAAAAAGGACAGCAACCATCACTTTTGAGATCACATACAAATATACAATATCATTTTTACACAAATCATACACATGATCTTCAGAAGAAAACACACAACACACGACTTTTTAATCAAGGAGCAGGTAAAATAGCTTAACCAGCGATTTCTATGGCCTTATCATTATCATATCGTGTATGAATATACAGCAGAAATGCCAAGGATGTGTTCAATAAATTTACTTGTCTAATATTTTGAGAGGGCACATGCAATATTTAAATGAGGTAGGAGTAATCTAGTTGTTAATTAAATAAGAAAATGAGAGGCTGCTTCACTTGCTTTGATGTAGTTTTGCTTCTGATCTCTTTTTTTCTTCTCTTTTTCAAATAACAGAGAAAGAGAGAGAGAATCAATAGCAGAAATAAAAGAAGTGAAACTTTTTTATATAATTAAAATACATCTGTCAGATTCTTTTCATCTAATTGGAGTTGGCGCTGTCAAGTTACAAGTGATGCATTTTTTTAAAATTGTAGGACCTGATTAGAGCCAAAATGACATGATGTTCAAAAATAAAAGGATTTAATGAAATATTTTAAAAAAATTAAAGAATAAAATTGATAATTAAGTCTTCAAATTTAACAATAAATGTGCTTTTCCAAAAAAAAAATCTCATCCTGTTGGACAAACGATGGCTCATGATCATGAGAATACTTTATTCTGTTTTATGACTGAAATTATAGTATTGTTTCACTCACTATATATAATGTTTAGAGAAGAAAATGTTAGAAAGAAAATACAAAAACAGACAAAATTTTCATATTACCTTGTGCATGGCATGGGTTACCATCTAGTTCTTGAGATTATGTGACAATCATTTCATATTGTTGCATTGTAATAAGATGGTCCGTTTGTTTAGTGACTATGTTATCAAAATTACACAATGTACGTTCTTGGTTGTTTGGTTGAATAGATTATTTTGGTTGTATTATTGTCATGGATTTCATTAGGTTGTAATTAATGTGTGGATTTTTTTAAAAAATTTTAATAGTAAAATAAACTAATTATTTTTAAAATTTTGTAAAATTATACAAATTCTTCTTATTTTTTTAACATCCCCTACATTAATCCACCTTAGTTTTTAAAATATACACAAACATGACATGACGAGTGCCACTGTGGGGATCGGCAGTGCTTCATATGGTCTGCGGTGGATCACGATTAACAACAGTTGTTAGTTATTATTAGAATGTTAATAATTAGTAAGAAAATTCAATCCATAACGTTTTCGCTCATTTTTCCTTCAACCTTTAAATTTTTATCCACCAAATTAATTTTTTAACTTCTGATAACATCCACTTGATTTCTGATGTTTAAGGCCATGCTGAAATATAGATGCTTTCGAAAAATTTGCTCACTTATAAATTAGTTGGCTTAATTTGATGACTGAAGACATTTTTCCATAAGGTTGTACCCATATTTTCTCTGGTAGGTATATCCAAACTTGAGTCCCGCAGGCCACAATCAATTACTAATTATGATGGAATGATACACATGGAAAACATAACAATAAATCTAATAAATATAAAATGAAACATAGTAACTAGAGGATTAATGTAAATTCAAGAAAAACAAAAACAGTGTCTCGTATTTATGAGGGGACACATGTGGCATTTAAATAAGGTAGAGGGGTACTCTAGTCAATCAAATAAGGCTAAGATATGTTTTAGGTTCTGATAAATTAAAAAGATTTATATTTATTTTTTGATAAAAAATTTCTTTACATTGAATTCATAATAAAATAATAATTTAATTTTGTCGAGTTAATATTTTTTTAGTTCATAATAAATTATTGAATTTTATATTTACTCTCTAATAAAAAATTCATTTATAATAAATCATACCAAAGATTAAAAATAAAATTGTCATTTTATTAGCAACTCAGTGAAAAAAAAATTATTAGCTACATGTATAAAATGAGAGAGTTGCAATTTCTAACTGTCTAGTTTGTGTTAGATTTTAAATGAATTAAAGATTGTATTGTTTCATGAATATGTGTTTGTTCATGAAAAGGTACATGTATAAAAAGTTGTTTTCTTCATAAAAAATGGGTCTATGGTTCGTATCTGTATCATGAATTTTTTGAAAGGCTATCGTTAATTTGCAAAAAATTCCAGAATTACCAATTCTGACGAGATCATGATATACATGGAATCCATAACAATAAATCTAATATAAATAGAATGAAACTCATAACATTTGCATTTTCCATTTTTTGTGCCGTTATAGTTTGACTTGATGACTTCTCAAGTACTAGCTATTATTTAAATACAATTTTGCTTTTTCTGCACCATCATTTTTTTTTATTTATATAATTTTGGTATCTTTTTAACTATTTATTCCTTTTAATTCAAAGTCTTTATCTTTATCTATAAATTAAATTTAATTAATTTTGTAAAAAGATTATATCAGGAGAATTATGGGGAGACAAAAATATTTAATAAAACATTTAAAATTATAGATGACTTGACCTAAAACATTCTGACCAGATGCAAAAGATATTACTAATTTACAAGCTATAATTAATATACAAAATTGACCTTAATTAAAAGAATTATATCTTGAAAATTATGGGGAGACAAAAGAATTATATAGCAGAAAAATTATGGGGAGAAAAAATATTCAATAAAACCTTTAAAGTTATAAATGACTTGACCTAAAACAGTATGACAAGATGGTGTTGCTTCTACGCCTCCTTCTCCTCCTCCTTTGGAATCTCAAACACGAAGAGATCCCTTTATGGTTTGAAATGACCATCCTTGATCCTGGCTTGGTTTGCCGTTGAAGAGTCCACGCCGTGTTTCGGAATGATTCCAAGCATCTGAGGAAGCCATCGATTTGTCATTGAAGAAATGTACGAACTTGGGACAAAGTGATTTTTCCCCTATATGTAGGGAGGAATTGGATGTCGTCGATTGTGAATGCTCCTAAATGTCATGTGATCATGTGCAATGTAGCACCCACACTGTGACATAATACAACTCGACTTTTTGACACATCAATTTTAAAAAATTATGAATTTCGACACATTGAGACACGTTTGAATATTAAATAATATTTTTAATTTATATAGTGTATATTTTATTTAATATTCAATAATTTAACAAAAAAATTAAACTAAACTAATACTATCCATCAATGTAACCGAAAAAAATTTAAAGAGGCTACATTTCAATCTTCAAAACAGAATATTCATTTATTGATAGTCAAACATAAAATATGGAGATTACCTTCCTGGAGCATTTGCATCAATAACATTTGACTCCATCTTTGGCTCATCAAGTGAAAAAGTAGCAATTTTAAGAATTCCAACATCTTCAAATGTATCAAATGTATATCCAGCAATGTCCCACATTTTACTCTCCCCTTGTGTATATTGTGAACTCTTTCTTGATAAGAGTCGAAGGTTACTATGTATATAAACCAAGTCTTCAGCACATTTTGGGGTCATTTTATTCCTCCTTATAGAATACACAAAAGAATAAGTAATCCAATTGCTTTTAGCACATGATAAAGAAGAAGGTTATGCAACAAGTTACAATGCTATCTTTTGAAGCATAGGTGCACAAGCACCATGAAGCACCTACCAAGCTTTGGGCTCCATAGAATATCAATTTTGGATGGCATCATAATCTCTAAAATCACCACTTTTACTAGCAAAGTCTGCATACTCCAAATTTATTTTATTTCGGTCCTCCATGTTAGAAAAATATCTCTTTAAGAATTTTTATCTTTCTTGATTAATCTCTTGATCCTTGTGTGGAGGAACTCGACAAGAATCTTCATCAAGCCATTGTTGATTATAGTATCTAAAAAAAACAATTAACAGATTATATCAAATAAGAGAAGTATTAAATCCATTCATATTTAAAAGCTTACTTGGTATTCAAAGCATGTGTCAAACAATGAAGTGGAGTTGAATTTTTGGTCCTACAATCCACAAGAATGCCATGGATCACGTCATAAAAAGTTGATGTCTCATTCATCCTCTTCAGTTCATGCAAGTATATAGCTTTCTTCACTTTCTCAATCATCTCATCCCACATATCATAAATCAAATGAAGACAAGGTTTATCGGTGTCACAAATCTTGATCATATTATAAATGGGAGGAGTGAAAGCAAGTATGTAATCAATTGAATCCCACCAAAGATCATCCAATATCTTTTCTTTAACAAATCTCACCCTTCCTAGATTATCATCTTTATACACACTCCATTTTTCACAAATTATCATATTTTGGAGACCACCTTTTATCAATTTGAACCTCTTTAGCATCACAATCATGGAAGCAAAGCGGGTTTCAGCTATGGAAAGCAACTTCAATCCCACAAACTCATTAAACATTGACAGTCTCATAGAATGATTCATTATGAAATGCTTTATTGCAGAAACATCTCCAACAATATCAGAAATCCAACTACATTCCTCATATGTTATTTGATTATTCTCCACATTTTTAACAGCACAAATATTTTTCACAGCTAAATTCAGTGTGTGAACAATACATGGTGTCCAAGTAATAGATGAAAATTCTTGCTCAATAAGATGTCCTGCTCCCTTACAATTTGCAGCATTATCCGTGATTACTTGAACCACTTTTTCATGTCCAACTTCTTGAATTACTTCTTGTAACAACCTAGCAATAAAATGTTTATCCTTAGTCTCTCCTGAATAATCAACTGATTTCAAAAACATAGCTTCACCATCAGATACTGCCATGAAATTAATAAGTGGCCTCCTTTGTGAATCACTCCATCCATTACTCACAATACTAACACCCTTCTCATTCCACCCAGCTCGAATAGGTGCACACAACCTAACAATATTTTCCTTCTCTTTCAGCAAAAGAGTGGTTTGCAATGAGTTATATTCTGATGACAAATAACCTCCAATATTATTATCCGCAACATAAGTGAAGGCGGCTTGAAAGTGCGGGTTCCTTACTAAAGTGAATGGCAATCCTGCTGAATAAAACATCCTAGCAATCAAGTGGTTCAATTCTTCCCGTGCTCCAACATTGAATGTCCTCTCAATAGGATTTCTAGATAAACTTACACCCTCACTTCCACTTCTCCATCTAAGTCTTCTGTATGCACATGTAAACATTTTGCAATTCCTTTACCTAATAATTTTAACAAATGAGCTCTTATTCTAGTATACGAACTTTTAAAATCCTTTGAGCAAAAATTGCATTTTCAAGATATATTTCCTCCAGCTTTCATTCCATTGCCTAATCTGGTAACATATTTCCATAATGGCTTCCTTAGAAGTTCATCACCTCCACTACTTTCAATACTTGAATCCATTCTAAAAAATAAAGATAGCATAAGACATAATGTTCAGTCCCTTACATACATATATTTAATGAGTTATTAGTATAAAAGACATATACAAAAATAACAGAACTAATAATAGTGTATGTTACTGTTACAAGATAGAAATTTGGCACTAGAAGACACCTTTTCCTAATTTAATTTGATACAAATAACAAAACTAATAATAGTGTTTATCCTCTAACACATTTCTGATGAAAAACAAATATATATATATATATATATAGAGGTGAGATTTTACAAACCAGAATTTTAGAGAATATGAATCCTCTGACTTCTTGGCTAAGATCTTCAGTGCGGGATCCTCCAAATCACACATGCAAGGCTGCAACCAACAACAACATTAATAAGGAAATTAAAATAAAAATCCTTGAACATTTTATCTTGATGAATAATGCGTTAAAATGACCAATGAATTTGGAAATCCCAAATTAATTAAAATTAGGCCCCCAAACTAATAATAGTGTATGAGTATAAAGAAAAAACTAAAAACAACCAACAACATTATGAGTATAAAGAATAGGAAATTAAAATAATAGTGTATGAGATAAAGATAGCACAACCAACAATAGTAGTATGACTGTATGTTACCTTGTTTAATGATTTTTTTAAAAAATAAAATAAAAAGAAAAAACCTAAAGCAATTTAGAACGGTGACTAGTGAGATTGAGAGAGTGAAAAGCAAAACAAGGTTAGGGGTTTCGTGTTGGACTGTTGGGTGTCCATTTGAGTGCAGATAATCGAGAAAAAAGGTGCAATGCTGCAAGCATATTAGAGAAGGTGCAAGAGGAGCACTTACCTGTCTGTGACTGCCGACTGGTGAGACGCAAACGACGGGTCAATGGTGGAGAAGCGAACGACATGACGGGCTGATGGCGGTGAGAAGCGAGAGCAAACGACGATCGAAGGCTCGGTGCGTAGAAGCGAATGGCGGTGACTGCTGAGTAACAGAAATTAAGCAAAATCACGAGAGGCTATGTAAAAGAAGTTCAGAAATATAAATCACTCAAAAAAATTGTTTTCACAAAAATGCCCTTTGACCGTGTCCGACACGGTCAAAGTCACGTGTCGAAACCGGTCAACACGTCGGAGTTGTTGACCACGTGTCAGACACGATGTCGGAGCGTGTCGACGTGTGTTGGTGTGTTGGATTGTGTCGGACTCGATACGGCCTCTGTTTCAACGTGTCCGTGCTTCCTAGATCATGAGATCATGTGATCATGTCTTTCATCAACCATGTATTGTGGCGTTTGCTGCAAACTAATCATGTGTGTCACATGTGTTGTAATCCTTTGCCAACCCTTAAAACTCATTAGGATCGATGGTTCAGTGACGAAGAGTTTGGATATCTAGTTTGTTGAAATTTTAATTTCAAACCTTGTTGCAGTTATTATATTAAAAAAAAAAAAAACCCTCAAGCACAAGCAAAGATATTATATATGATAGATACTTATTTTTGGTTGAATAATAATTGTTTTGTAATATAATGGTTCATTGGGTGCTAAGTGTCAAGTTTTGGTCTTCTAGGTTGTTGTAGTTTTGCTTTTCTCTTCTTTTTTCAAATAAGAGAGAGAGAGAGAGAGAGAGAGAGAGAGAGAGAGAGAGACTCAATAATGGAAGAATGAAAAGAAGTGAGGTGAAACTTTTTTATAATTCAAATAAACAAAGTTTCTTTGCCAATTGGGTTGTGGATCTCAGGATCATGAAATTTTGAATTAGGATAACATGTGCATGATTACTTGATTCGACAACAAAACAAGAGGTATAGTAGACTTTCATGGAAGGGTTGTAACAAGCAAAGTAAAGACTAAAATGTTCTTAAACTGATGAAGTTTGATGTAATTCAAAAGTCAAATTAAAAAAATTAATAATCAAATAAATTGAAAACCAAATAAATCAAAATAGTCTCTTTTATTGAATTGAATCGAATCAGATTTTATGTGATCTTAAAAATTGTTTCAATTCAATCCAAAACAAAGTTATATATATATATATATAATTTTGTTTATGAAATTATCATACTACTCATATTTGTATAAGTACCGTATGTATATATATATATATATATATATATATATATAATTTTGTTTATGAAATTATCATACTACTCATATTTGTATAAGTACCGTATTCTTATATAAATCATGCCTGGGGGGAGGGGTTAGATTGCACGGGGTCTTATAGAACTAATAATTTACTGTATGTCTGCATGTAATATATAAGTGAATATGGAATTGTAAATTTAGAAAACGTGAGATTTTTAATTTTTTTTATGGTCGAAAACGTGAGATTATTTTAACCAATAATTTATAATGTTGACCATATTATAACTTAGTTTGTTTCTTATATTATTATGCATTCGATTAAATTGGTTTTAATACTATATTTAAATCGAGCTAAACTAAATTACTTTATTTTTATGATCGGTTAAAAATTTTGTCTAAGTCTCTTCAAACTACACTATTAACCCTCCTAGTAAATAGCATTAGTATACAAGATTTGAGGCTAAGAATCTTAGCATTACAGAGGGAAAATTCACTTTATCTCAGGATACCAAATTCCTTGGTTATCTGCCGATGGCTGTATGATTTTTACCTTTTCAATTTAGATGTATACTAATAATTGTTTATATCAAAGTGGATCTAGAGTGATGTTAATGTTATTATAAATTTGGCTTCACGATATACTTGTACGTGATATCAACAATTTCAAACGATATAACTTTATAAGTATATATTTAAATTTATAAAATCCAATGCTAAATATTATATATAGAATTCACCATGAAATCAAATACAGTAAAGTCGTTGAGAACAAAATTGATGGGCAAAACCGGTCGTCACGATATGAGAGAATCTAGATTTACGCTCTAGAGTTTCATTTCTCTTTCCTTTGTAAGCTTTTCCACATCTCCAACTCCCTGCGATCCCATTTTAGTTGCAAATACCTCTTCTCTTTTTCTTTTTTCTTTTTGAAGAGGCCACTGAATCGTTTATTTTACGTATTTTATTTGGGTCATAAGAGGAGGGGAATGGATTGGAGGAGAGGAAGGGGTTGTGAATTTTTTTAAAACAGGATTCCAATCCTGCACATTGTCAGGTAGCACATTCAGTTTGTGTGTGACAGAGTTTTACCCGTGTCAATGCTTATATACTTTGTATAATTTCATTTAATTTAATTATAACTAAATTCAGCTTGTGTCTGTGACAGTTTTACGGTGTCATTGCTTATAAACTTTGTAAAACTTCGTTAAATTATAACTAAATAACGTATCTACGAACACATTTTATTTATTTGTTTTCCATCATATCAGAAATTTGGCACTCACCTAAACTTTCCACAAGAATATCAATTGCTTAATATCAAGCAACAGTAATTTACTAAGAAGCAGTTCAAGAGAGCCTGCAGCATCAATCTGTTACACTATGTCACTATCTCCGATAATTAAGCAGTAAACCAGAACAGAATGTGCAGCTCATAACACCTTAACTGGCCTGTAATAACAATACAGTTCCGACTAATCAAAATTCTATAAACAATTGCTAATGAACCAATGAAAAAGCAAATCTTCATGAAAACTCAGTGATACTAAAAATGCCTTATGATTATTTGCACGCATGAACTCAAAAGGACACTTCTCATTCCTTTGGGATTGCCAAATGAAAAATCACATAAAGACATGATACAATTTTCTAGTAATATTTTGTGACTCAGACATATTCAATGGTAAAAAATGAACTCTATATCTTTGGCTAAATAAAAGGCAGAACATCCCGTGAATTCTCCCTCCCTGTTGTGATATTTGTTGTACGTTGCCCTTGATGTTTCTTTACAGCTAGTCAGCTTCCAAACTCTTGCATGGAACAATTGCTGTTGTAACCAAGATCCCCCCGCCATCCCCCCTTCTAATTTACAGATACAGACCTGCTTTCTCAGTAACAGTGACTAAATAAACATACTCCTAGAGCTGGATGGCAGAAGCAGACATTCTAACAGCAACAACAAAATTTGCCAGCACTCCCATTTATGCCATTAAGACAATGTGAATCTTGAGAAAAGCGATCGGCGAGATCCTGAAGTATCGCTTGCAGGATTTGGTGGTGGAACATCTGTGGAGTTGTGATATGCCTGTTGACACTTCTGTATCTGCACTCACGATTAAATTGCAGAGAATTGTTTCCTTTTCAGTCATCAACTTCTTTTTGTTTAAAAATAATTTACTTATATTCTGTTAGCCACTAAAAGAAATTTCTGTATCATAAAAACAATTTAGAAATACCTTTTGACTTTTCTAAGAGATGTCCTTTTAGATTATATCAGGGAAATTATGGGGAAACAAAAGAATTACATAGCAGGAAAACATTTTGAGCAATTACTTTAGTGACCATCTAATTAAATGCTTGCACAGTTTGTTAAGAACACAGAGCACAATTGAACAGAACAAGTTTCCTAGAATTCAAGGACTAGGGACCTCCAAGCATAAGGTAAGAAAATAGTATTATTTCTGCTGCCCTTTTACTCCTTACAATGGCCATACTTATAGTATCTCATGCTGTAAAAAGCAGATAACGAAAAAAATGCTGCACTTACAATAAAAGCAATAACAGAATATAATGGCAGACAACTTATATTCCTCTAATCTATATCAACCAATCATATAGTGCCAGCACAGCATTTCTTAACAGAATTGGTTAAACATAGTCTTCTAGATGTTTTGGTGGAATAATCCTCCTTTTGGGCCTTTCTGTGATTTGTTTCCTATCATCCCCCATGCCATCCAAAAACACCTTGTCCTCAAGGTGGTAAGAAGCTTTTAACTCAGACCAATCCTCCCAAGATGTGTCATCAGTGTGTAATCCTGTCCATTGGACCAGCACCATGAAC
>PYAF01004812.1:1499287-1525756 GCA_007407185.1 Glycine tomentella | reverse complement strand
ACAGGGCCCAAAGATTTCAACCATTGTACCCCTAAGACCAAATCTGCTCCACACAGTGGCAACACATGCAAATCGACCGTGAAACGATGACCCTGAATCTGAAGAATGACTCCCACACAAATCTGGTGACATTCGATTTCATTGCCATTGCCTACCATGACCTTTAGAGATTTCGTGGGTTGAGCATTAAGGCCCAAAGATTTGACCAAGCGTTCTTGCACAAAATTGTGAGTGCTACCCCCGTCAATTAATACAACCACTTGCTGATTGGAAATACGGCCCAATAAACGCAAAGTCTGTGGAGCTAAATGGCCCGAAAGAGCATGAAAGCTGATTTGGGCCTGAGGAGAGACTAGCACCTCCGGCATTTCCTGTGCCGTTTCCGTCAAAGTTGGGTCGTCAACAACATCAATGTCATCCGCAATCAGTAAGAACATTTTGGAGGAACATTTGTGACCTCTGCTAAATTTCTCGTCACAATTAAAGCAAAGACCCTGCTCACGGCGTCTTGCTATTTCGTCCGGTGACAGCCGTTTAAAGGTAACTGGAGGTGGTTTTGCTGGAGGTGGTTTTGCTGGTGGAGGTAACAATGGAGGGTACAAAGTTGGGTTGGGTGAATGGAAAGTAGCAGAAACCGGAAAAGGTTGTTTTCCACGAAAATTACGGCGTTGGTCCTGGAACTTTTCCTCCTGTAAGCGAGCTAGTGCGGCGGCCTGAACCATAGACAGAGGTTGTAAGGCCTGAACCTCACGGCGTATCTCAGGAATTAATCCTGAGATGAAACAACTCAATATAAAAGGGGCGGGTAGGCCAATGATACGGTTTGCGAGTGACTCGAACTCGGATAGATAATCACTGACGGAACCACGCTGGGTCAGCTTAAACAGAACCCCTTTAGGATCCTCGTATTGCGATGACGCAACGCGAGCCTCCAAAGCCTGTAAAAAACCGAGCCAAGATGAAATCTGACCATTGCGGGTCATCCATTGAAACCAAGCCAAAGCTGGTCCTTCCATGTAAAAGGAAGCAATGGTAAGTCGTTCATGGTCTGGGGTAGCGTGGTATTCAAAGAATTGTGTAATTTTAAAGATCCAGCCGGAAGGGTCTGACCCATCAAAGCGTGGAACGTCTAATTTCATCCGATGCTGGGAGGTGGAAGAAGATTGTGGAGTTGGGCCTGTGGCAGATGTATTAGGTGAGTGTGGTGGAGGAGCTGGGTTGGTTTCAAGGTGGGCGATTTTCTGCAGAAGTTCATCTAGTTTGTTGGACATAGTGGTTTGAGTGGTGGTAAGGTGTATCTGGTTGGTAGTGAGTTTGGCAATGGCTTCTTCCAAACGGTCAAGGTTTGATTTTGAACGGGTGGAGTCAGCCATGGGGCTCAATGAAAGCACCAAAATGTTAAGAACACAGAGCACAATTGAACAGAACAAGTTTCCTAGAATTCAAGAACTAGGGACCTCCAAGCATAAGGTAAGAAAATAGTATTATTTCTGCTGCCCTTTTACTCCTTACAATGGCCATACTTATAGTATCTCATGCTGTAAAAAGCAGATAACGAAAAAAATGCTGCACTTACAATAAAAGCAATAACAGAATATAATGGCAGACAACTTATATTCCTCTAATCTATATCAACCAATCATATAGTGCCAGCACAGCATTTCTTAACAGAATTGGTTAAACATAGTCTTCTAGATGTTTTGGTGGAATAATCCTCCTTTTGGGCCTTTCTGTGATTTGTTTCCTATCACAGTTGCACATATGAAATTCTCTTAACAGAACATGTTTAAAATTTCTAAGTTTGTCTCAATGGAGCATATTCACAGCTTTCTGGAAGTCAAAATTACTTCATAGTGATTTCTAATAAAAACACTTAATTTTAATTTTTGAGATGTAATAGCATTGTATAGAGTGCACCTCTTTGCACAAGCTCATTCCTCCCTCAAAGTCTTGAGGATGCAAAGTAGAAGATGTCAAAATTACCTCTTCTGGACTAAACTGAAGCAGCATTCCAATAACTGGTAGCAATACCTCAACTTCACCTGGTCAAAGAAAATATTTACATTAACTAGCTTCTCAATCTAGTTAACAAATGTAAGGAGATTTAAAAAAAAAAAAAAAAAAAAAAAAAAAAAAAAAAAAAAAAAAAAAAAAAAAAAAAAAAAAAAAGAATCTCTTCATTTTGTTTTTGGAATTCATACCAGTCTCAAGCAGCTTTAAGATAACATTTTTCAAATATGTCATATCAACACCTTCCCTTTTCTTTGATCTTTCCATATTGCGAAGCTCATCCTTTAACATTGCCTCCTACAGTTAGAATATTTGAAATTCATGAGCCTAGGTTTGCACAAAAAAACAACAACGAAAGTCTTAACTTTTTCCTTTGTTAAGGGAATCTATATCCAAATGTAAAATCACATTAGAAATTTCAGTTTTAAATAAACCTAGAAAATTAGTCCTGCAATTAAAGAAAAAATCATTGACCTTGTAGAGCCACTTGTGACATTTTTTCAGATGGAAATACAATTACAAAATTTTAACACGTATAAACCTGTTGACTGTGGAGACGATTCTCACGTTCAAGCTCCTCAATTTCTTCCTAAAATAGCAACATTATATTATATAGTACTACAAAAGAAAGGGAGATGGCCCGATGGGGGATATGAGATAGATATTCTAAAAATATCAAAGACATACTTGAAGAGCTAAAATATGGCGCTGTGACTGTGCTAGCTCTTCCTCTCTTTGGGCTTGTTGTCTAGCCAAGATCTGAATTGTGACAAAATATATAAAAAAAATGAAATGAAATGAAGGAATCTAAAAAATATACTAAATAGATGAAAGAGTCTGAAAGAAATAGTTTTGTATATTTTGAATAAAAATTCTCTCAACTTCCACACCCCCACACCCCAACCACCAAAAAAAAAAAAACAGAGATGGTGAGATCGAGATGACACAACTAAAACAGTTGTACAACCTGTCCATATTGCTACGCACTACTTTCAAAATAGAAAAAAAAATCTCTACAATACATTACAGAGATAGATGATTTAAACTGAAAATTGAGAATGAAAAGTGCTATACCAGAATTTGCTGTTCTGCTGCCGAGGGGCTTAAATTTGTTGAATCCAATTTATGCAAGGCTGTACATAACAGTTGAAGAAAGAAATGTCACTTACCACCCCTAAATGTTTTACTTGTGAAAGCATTTAGCAACAATGTAAAACTACCGTCATACTATAAATAAATTAGTACCTGTTGTATAATTATCATTTTGATCGACCTGACAGCATTGTGAAACCAGCAGATAAATATGCCAGACCATGGAAATAATAAGTATATGACCAATCTCTTAACTCTCATGATATTGAAAAAGCAGATAAAAACATACTGGTGGTCTTGATTGAAGAGACTGACGTAGATTCTTATTTTCATCTAAAAGTCTGGATATTTCATAGTCTTTCTCCTCAATCATTCTATCAGCAAGATCATGAAATGAAGCATGTTCTTCCTAGAAGTTATAGATTCAGTTAGCACAAGAGACAGGGAAAAACACTATTTGAGGTGGGGGGGAATGGGGACTCCAAGCACAGGTTTAAGGATTTGAAGCTTACCTTCAGTTTTTTACATCGCTGTTTGAGCTCTTCCAATTCCTTTTGCATATCTTTTGCAGCAGTAGCTTCATTTTCAGCCTTCATTGCCTCGCATCTGACTGCAAAGTTTGATTGAAGTTAAAATCTATACCAAATTCAGACAGATAGGAGAATCAAAGAAGTATAAGATATAAGCAATTATTAAGTAGCAGAGTGTATTACTTCTCCATGTTTCTTCTACATTGTGAAGACTTAGTCCCCATTCCTCTTTCTCTTTTAGGTGTTTAACATTAGCTGAGTTAAGCTTTATTTCTAAGCTCCTTATCTGTTGCTTGACATTTTCAAGGGCTGTGTCCCTGAAATTAATAAAATGAGAGGCTTTGACTGCTCCACACTCAACAGCAAGAAATGCAATTACTGTAGTGTATCCAATTTTTTACCCAAACCATAGCACACCACAAAATCAGTTACTAGTGATTCATCTTTTCCTTCCAGTTATATGTTCATAATTATCTAGTATTCAAAATCAGGCAGACAAGCCCATATAGATTTGTCAATAAATATGGCACCTTTCTGCAAGCTCTTTCTCATGATTAGCCATAGCAGATTGAAGATCTTGAAGAACTCTATCCCTTTCTTCTGTTATTGATAATACTTCATTTTCCACCTCCTGGAGAAAATTAAGAATGCGATTGGTGATTAATTTATATACACTACTCAATCAATGTCTTCTACAAAATATTGATAAAATGTACTTTCAGAGTTTCCTCTAGAGCTTTGAGTTGTTCAGAATCTTTAGCAGCAGCCAGTTCAGCATCCTTCTTTTGAAGAAGTGCATGTGCACGAACTTTGTATGAAGAAAATTCCTTCTCAAGAGAGCTGATCTGCAGTGGTATAAAAACCCATGTCAATTACAGCTCAGAAACAGGGGTCTCTCCTAGAACAGGAATTCTATATGACATTACATTATCACACAGCATACTTTCTAATGTAAATAAGAAAATATGCTGATGCTCCACAAGAACTGTTTGACACTCTTTAAGCTACAAGAACAAGCTATAGAGCAACACAATTTAATTAGTTTAATTTTCTACCAGCTAATTAGTAACAAGTTTAATTAGAACCTCTTCTTTAGCAGCCAACAATTCAGTATCTCTCATATTGAGGACTCTTGTTTGTGTGGATACCTCTGATTCCAGCTGACCTGACCATTGTCAAAAGCATAAATATGCATATTAAAATGAATATGAGAAAGCTTACAAAAGGATTAATATGTACTTCTTATTTTTGCTACTTCAACTTCAGCACGTATGCAGCTGCTCTCTGCAATTTCAAGTTTTGCTTTAAGTGCCTGAGAAGCAGTCTCCCAGCTTTCCCTTTCTTTTTCCTGAACACACCACAGCTCAAGATTAAAGCAACCATATAACAAAACAATCCAGTATTAAGTTCAGTAACAATAAGATCTCCAAATTTCTAAACATCCCAAATTCTCTTTAAATACTCATCCTTGTTGCCTATGCCAAAACCAATTCCAGCAAAAGACCCCCAGATTCCTCCATGTATTAAGGGAAAGAGTATTGATGACAATTATTACATTAAATTAACATATGAAAAAATTGAAAACCATTCTCAGCAAGATAAATAAAAATGAATTTTATTAAGTGATTTAAACATCAACACAAAAAATTAGTTAAGGAAATCATTCTTCCATGTCAACAAATGTATTACAGAAGTCAACGCATCATTTAAAATTGCATAAACATGATCATTTGTGATTAATAAATTACAATTTGAGATGCTTCCACATTTACAAGACATGAAAATTGATGAGTAGAATAAGTGACAAAAATTCCCCTCAAATAGTTCTGTAGTCAGTTATTGAGCAGATTCAAATTGTCTATAGGGACATGGACATAATAGTTGCCTAACAAGATGTTACACATAACAAGATAGCATCATTGTCTAAAACATGTCACATATATGTACTTTCTGCCTGTTTTATCATATATTAATTTTAAAATTGAATTTATGCATTACTGAACTGATTTTCGGCATGGTTTAACTGTCAGATATATGCATAATATCACAAAAAACATTCTTGGTTAAGGACAAGGAAGAGAAACCCAACAACAGTGGAACACTAATTTACACATTCTGAAGTCAGGACCATACATGCTCCTCTTTAAGGTGAGAAAGCTCCCCTTTCACACTTTCCACAGCTGCTCTGAGTCGTGCGGCTTCTCCTGTTGATGCTGCTTCCATCTCTGCAATTCTGGATTCTTTTTCTGCAACTAGAACCTGGAGGCATTAGTGGATTAAGCAAGGTCAGGTCATCAGCTGGAAACTTCTAACATGTTCAGGACCACATTTACTTATATTATATATGAACCGACTGGAAACTGGTGACATGTCCAGAAAAGAACTTTTATTCTTCTATAACAATTCATTTAATTATTACCTATAAAATTAGTGCATTGACTGCAAACTTAATATTCAGAGAGAATTTAAATAATTATATTTAAGTTATATATGTGCTTTATATTTTTTTACTACATAGTAAAAATATGTGCTTTATTTTATATGAAATGTTGAATTTAAATTTAAGTCAAATATTCAAGACAAAAACATGCTACACACTAACACAAATTTATACGAAATGTCTAAGAATAAGAAACCCATCAGCTGATGCAGCTCATCCTCAAATGTCTCCAATCAGATTAATTCAAGGCCTAATAACAGTTTGAAAGTAAAGCCTGAACCTTTTCAAAATGAGATTGGTTGGTGGTTTCTGATCCAAAATCCATTTATAAATGGTCTGGTTACCTTAGCCATGGCAGACCTCTATTTAAAAGTAGAGCTGCTCAGTAAAAGAGCTAACCATAAACTAAAAAAGACAGCCATATATGAATAATCATTAAGATCTGGTTATCAATGCCCCTTTAACTATCTCATGGAACACAATTTTCCACTCAGCAGCATCTTTTCCCCCCGTCTTGAACCACATCAAGTATGGAAAAAAGCTCATGATCATTGAACTCACCTGCAGTGAAGAAATGGATTCAGTTGCCTTACTTCTGTCGGACAATGCATCATTAAGTTGAGCCTCCAAACTCTGTATATTCTGCAGAAACAAACATTATGTTGAAGCCAAAGCACAACTAGATTCTAAATACAGTACAGACTATATAGAATATAACCTTTTATTCAGTAAAAGAAGAAATTCGAATAGGGATGAAAGAATACAAAAGGATATGGTGTCCTCCTAAAAGATAAACTATGAAAACAGTCAGCCAAAAATGCTAGAGCACGTGTACCTTTTGATGTTTAGCTGAGAGCTCAGCTAGTGCAGCTTGCCTTTTTTCTTCAGCAGCCTGAAGCAACCCTCTCATATCTTCCAACATCTGAGTCATCAATTTTGTTCAAGGAACATAGTTATATATAACAACTTTTAAATGATGTCCTTCCAAATAACAGAAATACACAAGTTTCGTGACACATTTATTACTGCAGACAAAAGTTACAACAATAGGCCTTTAAAATATCATAAAATGTCATGAAAAATATCTGAGAAGTCATAAAAGGTGTTTGAATCGGAGAGGACAAACACATAAAGCAAACACTTAAAAGTTTGACAAAGAAAGATTTCATTTCTAAAATGTTGTCTTCTCACATTAGAGATCCCAATGGACTTGGTCCGGAACACCATTTAAAGGAATGGAGTAGACATATTAATATATTTTGGCCTAAATGTAAATCTGTGCTTGAGAAACAAGTTGGGTATAAATCCACTTTGCTATGTATTAATTAGTCACATGCAAAGCATCAGTTATTTAGTTTACAGCCATAAATAGAGTATGTAGTTAAGTTGTATATGCAAACATCTGCGTGAGACAAACTTATAATCAGACGCCAGCAAGAAAAAACATTAAATAAACATATAAGAGATCCAAATCAAATTTTAACTAACTATGTACCCCGTTGCCCAGAGGCTCCACGCTACGCGCAGGTAAGGGGGAGGGATATTATACGCAGCCTTATCATTGCATATGCAAATAGGCTGTTTTCGGATTCGAACTCATGACCAAATCAAATAAACAATGAAAATGAACAAATCATTTGTACCTGTTCCTTTTCTAAAACTGACTGCTGCAATGTCTCAATAGCACTCTCTTTAGGTTGCAATGAACGCCTTAAATCTTCAACGGTATCTCGAAGACTAGGAAACATAGATTTTTACATCAATAATAACAAATTAGGTAAAATTAGTTGAAATTTGCCTATATTTGAGACCAAGACACAAGGTTTTTTTTTCTTTTTTTGCATATATTCGAGACCAGAAGGAGTATTATAGTACATGTATAACAAACACTCCTAGAGAATAACTAATCAATAAGGCACACTGAACCCAACCTATAAGAAGACAAGAAAACACTACCTCCCATGTGTGCAGTTGTGTGTTTCTTTTTTCCATATTTAAAAAAATTGCGTACCCCATTGTTCAGTGGCTCCTCGCTATGCGAAGGTAAGGGTGAGGGATATTATATAGCCTTACCCTTGCATATGCAAAGAGACTATTTCCAGATTCGAACCCATGATCAACAAGTCACCAAGACACAACTTTACCGCTGTGCCAGAGCTCATAATTAAAATTTAAAATAAAAAGTAAAACCAGTCATGCATGAATAAAGACGAAAGGGGAGAAATAAAGGATGGTATAAGTTGTTGCCATTTGATCATTGCAGCAAAAATAACCTTTAATGAGGTTTGGATGACCTATTATAGTCACAACTTATTATGATACATATCAGTCCTACAATACAAGATAATTGAGAACATAGCTTCTCCTGACACCAACTACAGATACACAAGTTTCCAATTAATGGATGTACTCATCAATCATCATGATGAAAAGTAAATTAGTGGGCTTACTTGTTGTTTGCACTTCTTAGTTGTTGTCTATCAATATCCATGGCTTTCAATGCCTCATTTGCTTGCTTCCTAGTGCGCTCTAATTCTTGTTGCAATGCTGACTGTTGGGATGATGCTCGCTCTGCAATTTCATTCACCTCAGAGAAGCGGGCCTCAAGATCATCTTTTTCCTACAAATGAAATTTCTCAAACAAAAAATTAGACTCACGTCAACATAAAAACATATACAATAATCTAGTGAAGTGCCTCTAAAGAGTAAGTTGCTTCAATGGGTGGTTTTGTTGAAGCACTAAACAAGAACTTCCTGACTTATTTTGTGCTTGTATAAGAATTCTGGGGTCCAGGGCTCATCATTAGAAGACAGACAATGTACTCTAATTACAAAATTTCAATCATAAGAGATAGGAATAATACCATTTACACAAACTACTAATGTGGCTACACTGGACAGTTTTTTTGGGGAGGAAAGACTTTATGATCAGGAGTTTGAGTACAGTTTATGATTAAAGACTGTGTAAGTAGTAGCACTTCAAAGAAAACGTAGACAACATCAGCATAAAAAAAATAAACAAGAAGAAAAGGATATAGCAAAAATTCACCTTTTGAACTTCTTGAATGCGCTGTTTTGCTCGTTTGTGAAGCCTATTAAATTTGGAGTCAAGTTCAGAGTACTTCTCTTCATGCTCTTTTACTTCTTGGTCAAACTTCGTTTGAGCTACACACAAAAATAATGCAATGCATTCATTCTAAGGAAGATAAATCCATCTAGAGCAATATTAATTCTCTTTTGCCTGTATGATTTCAGGAGCCACTAAACATATTTTTTAGTGTTTATATATATATATATATATATATATATATATATATATATATATATATATATCATTCTTAAACTTCAAGAGGAAAAATAATCCAATCTGTAGATGAAGGAATTGGTTTTAGAGATGAGCTGGCTTCCAAACAAGTAAATAAGTAATCATACAAATGGCAATATTTAATATATCAAATTTGTTCATTTATGATTGATGAATCGATACTGTTTCATATAGGTGACAAAATCATAACCAGACCTTCTGCAAGCTTTTCAGAGAGCTCTTGGGCCTTTGCTTCTGCCTCTGAGTAAGCCGTTTGAAGATGCTTCAAAGCCTCTTCTGATGCAATTCTTGTTTGTTTTTCTTCCAGAAATTCTTTATTTAACAATTGTATCTTTTCCTTTAGTTCTTTCACAATGTCAGATTCCCCATCTTCCAAGCCACCAACTCCTTTCTGTATATTAGAGTCACTATATACACTGTCTACATTTTCAAATCCCTCAAACTGGGACTTCAAGAAGTCATTCTGAAATGTGAGGTCCATAACCATTTGTAGAAGCTGATCATGAGTATCAGCAGGACCTTGATTGCCATCAGACAAACCACTTTCCAATATAAGATTTTCATTGCTTCCATCTTCGTTATGATGAGTGACATCGGGCAAATTCTCCTCAGGTCTAGCAGAATCTTCGGCGTGAGTATCCATCATTCCACCAGTATCCCCTTCACTAGATGCAATCAACCTCTTGCAACACGTCTTACCAGCATAAACTGCAATTGGGCACAGTCAGTAGCCATGAACCCACAATGTTATATGAGATACAGAGAGAAACTTTCAACCAGGCATTGATTCACAAAAAAGCAACTTAGCATCTTAACTTAAAGATTAAAATGTTAAAGTGGATAACATCAACCCACATGTTTTTAAAAACTTCAATTACAAACAACTCCAAAGACAAATCGAGCATTAAAATTTTTCAATTACTTTCAATTCAACATCAAAATTCTACACACATGAGAATCCATAAAACCGAATCAATCATATGATTTTTCACGAGAAGCAATAAACATGTTACGTAATCAGCTAGAGAGAATCCAAAACAGAGCTCAATTTTGGTGGCATCTGATTCTCTTCCTCAAAACCTTGTGATGCATTTAATGGAATTTGAATTCAACGCGAAACCAGTAGCATCATTGAATTGGGAAAAATATTCAAGAGCATTTTAATGGAATGCACCTAAGTGTGGGGAACCTGTGCTGCAGAACGAAAGTGGAAGAGAAATCAGCAAATAAACGAGTTTAATCGATTTGAACGCGGGAAGCGCCGGTGGAGGTGAGATCGCCGGTGATGGAATGGATCTCACGCCGGCGTGCACGGGAAGGAGAGTAGAAAACGCTGCCGTTTCCAAGTGTCCCAGACACTGTCTTACGAACTGGGAAAGAGGATTCGGATCCAGAATAATGATGTAATATTTTGATTTAACGAGGGTATTTGAGTAATCTTGCCCGTACTTTTTTTTTAAAAAATTATTACAGAATAAATATATTTGGAATTTGTAATAAACTTCATATCAGATGTTGAAGTTAATTTTAAGCGTTTAAAAATGTTAAAATTTAGATTAAAATATATTTATCACCTTTTTATGTTTTTAATAAAAATTATTGCTGCCATATAAAATAAATAAATTATTACTTTTAAATACTCAAAATCCTTTTTATTGTTACAAGGAGAAGCAAGTTCTAAAAGAAAAGGTTTGTGATAAATGGAGACAATATACTTCAAATTATATAAGCATGTTATGTTTGACATACATCTTAGTCCATGTAATTTTATCTGTCTCGTGCTTGAAGTAATTGTGATTTTTATATGTCTCGTGCTTACTAGATTATTAGTCGTGTGGAGATAAGTTATATTTATTCCCTAATCAAACAAAAAAGAGATGTTAGATTTATTAAAAAAAATATTTAGATTTAAATATAATTGTGTTCCTTATAAGAATATTTTATATTTTGTTCTTGATAAAAAAAAATCAACTTCATTTATGTTTATTTTGTCTTTTGTTCTTATTGTTAGTTTTTGTTTAAAAAATTATAGATATGACAAATAAAATAATGACATCATCATGTCATCCAATCATGTATATTATATGCATAAAGTATCACATCATTATTCATTTACAAACTAAAATAAAAAAATTAAATATAATTTAAAAGAACGAAAATAAAAAAATGACATATTTGTATTCAAATTAAATATCAAAATAAATGCTTAAATATTAAAATAGAGCTTCAAATTAATTATTAAAATTCATACATTTAATAATATGATACACTTAACACTATCAAGTTTTTGTAAATTTCTGCTTTGAAAAATTACTTATCATCATTGTTATTGTCGTCATCATCATTACTACATTGTTGCGCCTACGACCACTGCTATTATTATTGCTTCCACCATCATAGTCGTTATCACTACCATTACTATTGTTGTTTTTGTCACAACTGTTATTGTCATCGTCACCACTATTTTAATTGTTGCAGCTACCATCATCACCATTGTTGTTATTGTCGCTTTCACTACTAGTATCATGTCAACACAATTGCTTGAAGGGGGTGAGAAAGTCAATGAAGGATGAAGTTTGAAGGAAGACATGAGAGAAAAGATAGATAAAAAAAAGTGTTTGAAGATAAAAGGAGTATAAAGACTAAGATATGGATAAAATAATATTTTAGTATTTATTTTAGTTTAATATATAATTAAAAATTAAATTTTCTCTCTCTTACAAATATGTTATTTTTGTGTTTTAGTTAATGTACATTGTGCATTATATTTGTTTTGATTTATATCCTTGTAAGTTAATGATAACGTGTCATAGCATATTGACGAGACATGATGACATCATCATTATTTTTGTAATAGAAACTTATGATAAAGACGAAAGATAAAATAAATATAATTTACAAGAATTAAAGTGAAAAATTGTTTTACAAGAATAAAAAATAAAATAACGTTAAGTTACATAAATGAAAAATAGATTTAAGCCAAAACTTTAATATAAAATAAGTTTTCAAATAAATTAAATTAGACAAAAGTAAAATTTATGATAGACTGTTTAGTCTACTTTTACCTTTACAATACAAGATTTGTGAGAATCACTATAATTTTAAAAAATTACATTATCTCTTCCTTGACACATATGCCATCTTATGGCAAAAATAAACTATCTACAAATATTTTTTGTTATTGCTATTTGAAAAGAAACAAGCAAAATATATTTTATCCCTTAAATTGTGAGGTGTTGTCACAATAATCTCTGAAACTATAAAAATGTCAAATAGATTATTGAAATTTGTTAGTCACTGGATTTCAAGTATCAAAAGTGTAATTAAGTTTTTTTTAAGAAAAAAACGTTGTTTGTAAGGTGTAAGTCAAAATTTTGGATGGTCTTGTGGAAGGCAGATTTTCCTTACCAATTTTTATTTTATGGCCTTTGACTTACACCCACTGTTGTTAAATTGGCGAATTGACTAGGTAAACTCGTCTGAGTCAACGTTTATGCACCCCAAACAGAGTTGACTCGGTAATGAACTCAGAAATGGGTGTAAACTCGGTAAACTTGCGAGTCAACTCGATAAACTCGGTTGAATCGCTGAGTTGACTCAGTGGGCATTAAAAAAAATTAGGTTTCAAAACCCATTTCTTCTGCGGTCTGATTGCGTTCTCCTTTCATTTTCCTTCCGTTCTCCTTCCGCGGTGGCACAGCCACCTCCGGTCCGGTCTTCGTCTTCCTTCCCACTTCTCTTCTCTTTCAGTCTTCTCCCTTTTGTCGTCGTCGCGCACTAGCGTTCAATCTCCGGTCTTCTCCCTCTCGTGCCCGCGCCCAAAGGTAAGTGCTCCATCTCCGGTCTTCTCCCTCGATCCCTTCCCTTCCTCTGTGTGTTTGCTAGTTGTGTTTGTGATTGCTAGTTGCTACTGTGTTGTGAGTTTTCTCCCTCGGTTCCTCCCTGCTCCCTGTGTTGATTTTTCTCCCGCGGTTCCTCCCTGTGTGTTTGTGTTTGGTAGTGTGTTTGTGTCAAATTGTTGAGTGTTTGTGGGTTGCTGTTTTCAGAATTTTGTTTATTGAACTATTGAAGAATTAAGAATGGATTCACCTGATGCAAGTGTCAATGATAGCACTCCTGGATCGGAGAGTGGAAGTGTTAGTAATAACCCTATTATTGTTGGAAGAAAAGTGCCAAGAAATGCTCCTGGAAATAGAACAGATCCAGGTTGAAAGTATGTTGTTGAATTTGAACTCTTTAATATTAGTGTGTTTTAATGTTGGATATTCAGTTTATTTTTATTTTTTTATATGAAGTAGACTCTTATATACTATTTATGTTTCTACAGTTTTACAATTTAGTTCATCCCACCGAGTCTACCTAAACTCTACCATTTAACATTGCTTACACCATACTGATATTATTTTATAAATATACTATTTTAGTAATTTTTAAAGCAAAATATATAATTTTGGTTAAGAAAAAAACATTCTAAAAAGGAAAAAAAAACCATTTTAGGAAAACGTGGCACAGCTTGTCATCTCCAATCAAATTTGTAGTATTTTCCCTTTGCTTGGACAAACATTCAGAAACTTAATTGTAAATCACTTTATTTTTTTGAACTTAATTTTAAATAATCTTTTTATAAAATCAAATTTAGTTAAAATCAAAATAAACAATTCATATTAATTGCCGCATCGTGTACTACAGGAAAAAGGATTTTTATTTTCTTTTGTGCAGGAAAAAATACAAATTAAACAAAAAATGTCTACAATGGCAGAAATCAAAATTAACTATATTTGAAGAGCTAAATACTAGATCAAATATCCTCCCTCCTCCCACAATGTTTACTAGGACAAAAAAAGAAGTTAAAAAGCAGAAGCTTAGATAAGTAGCATCTGCTTCTAAGTTTGTCTACAGAAATTTGCTATACTGGTGCAAAAACCCCAGCACAGCCTTAGCAGCATAAATTGTTATGTAAACTATAAAATACCATTGGTATACGAAATCCACATTATCGTTTGAACTGATCCTGATTCTAATATTAATTATAACATCATCATTCCTCTGATCCTTCCATTGAAGGCAATGAATGCCAAGCGAGATCTATGCTGTTGAACCTCTCAATTGTTAACTTCATTTCTATCTGGATTCTGAGCTCCTGAAACATTTTAAGATATTTAGACAGAGGAGGGAAAAAAGCTTGGTAGTTAACAACTTGAACAATGTGACAAGTACGCCAAGAGTATAGGTGAGGACTAATCATTTTAAGCTTTGAAACTTTTTAGTCCTAGTGAATTTTTTTTCTCATATTCAAACAGGATTAAAAAAAGACAGGAAGAAAGCTAACCATTGGGCTTTTGATCTCTGAAATTAGTAGCTACATGTGTGAAAAAATCTTTACTAGCATCTGCAAAATCCCAAGAACAAAAATAATTCAAGATATAAGGATCACATGTATACTGAAATTTTGCGATAAAAATAACAATTCTTTTACTTAGAGGCCAGAGCATGAAAGACAAATTAAAAGTACCATGGAAACCAGAGCAGGAGAGCAGGATTCAGAGAGGTTTCTGTATCGGTGGATTTCTTATAAAATGAATTAAAAAAATAACTTCAAATATATTTTCATAGGTGAAATAGGAATGTGACACTAAGCATAATATACAGGTCCAATGAATCACATGACTAAAGAGATGGAATATTTTGGGGCCTCGGCCCCTTATCTTTAACAAGAGAAAGAGAAACAAGTAATTCTCAACGATAAGTCATGCTCCAAGTGTTGCTTACCATGCTTCATGGTTAAAGATGGGTCATGCTCCTGTAGAGCACTAATAACTTTAGCTGGTATTCCTGCTGCAATGCTGTAAAACAGAGCAAATAAAACAATAAAAGAAAACATCACATTTTACTACAAAAAAGAATCCAGGTAGAAGCTGCAAGTACTAAACATTGTGTAAAAGATATATTCATTAGTACCAGTGGGGAGGGACATCTTTTAACACCAGGGAACCCGCAGCTATCATGGCACCTTCACCAATCTTTATATTCCCAAGTATAGTTGCACTAGCTCCAATTAGTGCCCCTTCACCAACTTTGGGATGGCGATCACCTATTTCCTTCCCCGTGCCTCCTAATGTTACACCCTGCCAAAATCAAATGTATCATGCAAAGAGCATAATGAATGTCTGTGTTAATAAAATAGCATTGTTTAAAATATAGTTTTAATTTAAAATATTAATAATAAATATTATTAAACAATTTCTCATATACTTTCTCCTCTTAGGAATATAGAAAATAGAATCAGAGTTGAAAAAGAGAATCAAATTAGCTTTCAAAAACTGTTTACAGTATTGTTGTATCAGTGGAAGGTTGTACAGAGAACATAAAAGAGCTCTTTAGCTATTTGTTGTCAGTTTATTGTGTAGAAAAATACGAAACTGTTGAGAAGATATATATTAGTAGTAATTCATAAACCTTTTCCTCTTATGCAAGATCCAATTTGTTAAAATGAAATCATATAGGAAATAATAAATAGCTAATTATTTGAGATGATTAAAGTTTGTAAAAGAACTAACAAAAATAATCATGGAAGAATCTAATGAAGAATCACAACTCACATGCATCAGTGAAACTCTGTTTCCAACAATAGCAGTTTCACCAATAACCACACCTGTCCCATGATCTAATAAAATCCCCTCCCCAATTTTCGCAGCTATATAAAAAACCATAAAGCCATAAAGTTCAATAATAATAATAATAATAATCAAAAACCAAAGAGTTTTCAATATCTTCAACAGAGAGGCAAACATCCTCAAGACAAAACTCAAGTTATCAGTTGTCTTACTATAAATAAAAAGTAAGGAAATAAATTATCTAAGTGTCATCAAGAGTTGAAGACTGAACTCTCGAGAATACCTTCTGTTTTATTAATCTGTTTTTCCGTATTCAAAAAAAATAAGTTGGCTGGCACAACATGAATCTATTGCTACAATATATTGCTTCTCAGTTTGCTTTCCTAAAACAAAATTATCCCATACATGTAAATTATGTCAACTTCTGTATTTTTTATACAATTGAAAGCAAAGATGAAACCAACATACCTGGATGAATGTCCACTCCAAAAACCTGTGTGGTAAAAGATAAGGGCTTGGATTATCACGACGGAAAAATGAAACTATTTATGAGATTCATTAAGGTAAACCAAGTAAAAAAACTACCTCACTAACACGGCTTTGCAAAGCCAGGGCCAAGACTTTGCGTCCCTGGTACCACAATGCATGGGCTATCCGATGTACTTGCAGAGCATGATAACCCTGTGGACGTAGCACAGCATCATTAAAAGTCAAAAAGAGTCCTATAATACAAATTAAGGCGGGAAACTAATTAAAAACAAAGTGGCAATTTTATTATTATGAGAAGAAGAAAAAAACAGAAAACGTTTTTTGAAGTCAGCCAAACCTTGCTATCACAGAAACGTATGCATTCATAATCATGATTTCCTAGGAGACTGACATATCAATTAAACCCCATCTCCTAACGTTTAACTAGTTGAATTATAAAAATCATAATAACGCTTAATCACAGAAATAGTGCACTAGGACTTATGCCATGTGTAAGGACTGAAAACTGGAAGAGAAACACAGACTTACCTTCATATACAAAAGCGCGGAGCAATACGACAAACAAGCAGGGTCACGATCTTTAAATGCCTGTTCAGAAAACGGCACCAACGTAAAAAAAAAAAAAAAATCAAATAACTCAGAACACACACCACCAAAGCACTTTAAACAACAAGCGTTCAATTAAAGCCCTAATTGCATTTTTAGTCTCTCAATATCGTATTCATGGAGATTTTAATCCCTCATATTCTAATTCTACTAATTGAGTCTCTCAATATCTCATTTACACTGGGATACCTCCATGTTGATTCCATTCAATATTTAACAAAAATTGGACATATCATGACATTGAATAATTTCAATTATTAACTAAAAAACACAAAAATATTTAAATCACAATAATAAAAACTGGACCTCACATGACTATGAATAACAAAATTACTTTATTAATCCAATGTCATGTCATGTCCAAATTGTTGCTAATTTAGTTAAATATTGGATAAAAGCATGATGGAAAGACATAATTTAAAGTGAAAGAAAACATTACTCCAATTGGGAAGACGGTAAGAGGGATCAAAATTACACAATTACGATATTGAGAAACTAAAAATGTAATTAAGGTTAAATGAAATAAAAATGACCTAATTCCTAATTGTTATTGAGTTAAAAAAAAAATTGTGATAATTTCTGAAATCAGACAAAGTAAGAATAGAATTAAGCTAAAATGAGAATGACCTGAACATCGAGGCGAATGGATCGCTTGATAGATTTGTCATGCAAAATGACAAGACAGAAGATATCCATAAGCTGAGTGGCCAAGAGAGTAGGGTTTTGGAGACGGTTGGCCACCACAAACGCCAATGCTTGCTCCAAGCAATCATGCGCCAAAATACTAGCGTACAAGAAGCTACTCAGAATCGGCTCCTTCTCCGCCTGCACACAACACCGTCAATCAGTAATAACAATTAACACACCAACGGGAAGTTGGCTCTAGCGAAGGGACTAGTCTTCAACAACGTGATGAACCAAGATTCGAATATCTCTGCGCTTTCGCTGGAAGAGGTGTCCACATTTAGTAACCCATCGTGCCTCAAACAAAATAAGAAAGTAATAACAATTAACAATCCTCAATTAAAACAGAATGAAGGAGGGAATTGCCTCGAGCTTGGCTTCGTCCCTGACGGCGGTCCAAATCGGGTCGGGTCCGTCCAGTTCGGGTTCGGGAGTCGGGTCGGGGGCGCCCATGGCGTAGACGGGGAAGATGCGGCAGGCGGAGGAGAGAGAGGGAAGGTAGATAGGCTCGGCGTCGTCACGGAGACGGTGGTGGTGGGCGGAGAGGGGGCAGCGTTGGAGCATGTCGTCGGGGGAAGTGAGCCAGGAGCGGTGGTGGTGATGGCGGCTTAGACAAGCCATGGCATGGGTTGAAATAGGAGAGAGGGACGAAGGCGTAGATGACAGGTGGTGAAGTTTGCGTAGCAAGTGGTCCTCGTGCTTTGGATTGCGCAGCTGCGTTTCGCACCTCCTACCGGGCGTAACTGCCTCTAAACACCCCCAAAAAGTAATATCACAATCATTTACTCTATTTATTTATTTATTTAAGATGTGTTAATAACTCTAATATTTAAGAGAGTAATATTGTTAATTGTTGAGGAAAGAGTTAAGAGTTTTTTTTTATAATTTTTTTAAAAATAATGGATAGTAGGAGTATTTATTTTGAGATGGATTGTAGAACTCGGAGAAATATGTTTGAAGGGAGTGAGGGAGTGAAGAGATGATAAAGGTGTGGTGAGAGATGACAAAAATGCAACTACTCTGAAATAAATGTGGCATTATGAAATATTGAATGGTTCAGGATGTGCCTCTGCAACATGCCAAGGAACCTTTCCAATTCCCATCGATCAATGAAAAAGCTAAGGTTGCCTTATGTCCTGTCCCTACCCTTGTAGTTGTAGGCCTCATTGTGTGCAAAGAGAATAAAGGAGTAATAGTACTCTCTTTAGGGTAAAGAGTCACTTTGCTCTCTAAATATGTAATTAACACTATGTTTAGTAGAGAGAAGATAAATTGAATAAAAGTCTGAGGGATTAAAAAGAATGAAATAGTATGAAAAATAAGGTTGATTGATTGAAATGAAAGAAGGTGTCAAAGAGATGAACATTTTAAATTAAAGTAGTTGGATAAGAAACATAAAAAATAAAAAGAATTTATCCTTAAAAAAACAACTTCAATGTCTTGTGTGAAAATAATTATTTATTATGTTTTACAGATAAATAATTATGCTAAGCATAATCAATTATGCTAAAAATAATCAATTATCCTTATAATATTTATCGGATATCTTTGTAAAAATCAAAAACACCTAGGTCATGAGTCTCACATAGGAATAAAATAAAATGGACAATTTTATTCTAGAAAAATTGAGAGATTGTTTTGTGCCTCTTTTCAACTTGTTTCATCTCAATTTGAGATGAAAGTAAATATGCGTAGGATTCACCACAAATAATTACATTTCAAATATGTTTCACTTGTAACAAACACATTTTCCTTTTCTCTTTTATTGTTTTTCATCCCCATCCACTTTCACCTCTCTCACTTTCACTTACAATTGTACTTGTCTGAGGGTACGATGGTAATTTCTCTTGCTATGTGAAGCTATATCAATTTTTCTTTGTAGTGTGTTGGAAAGGGTGAGTATATGCAAAGACACTCCAATGATCAAATTATATATATCTCAATATAGTAAATGAATGTAAACAAGAATGAACAATTCTCTTCCCTCAAGAATCTCATCCTATATACATATTTTAATAAATCTCATATCCATGGACCTCACATTTCTATTATCAGTCTTGTTAATTAGTGCTTTTAAGACACTGGTTAAGAAAACAAAAGGAAAAAATATTTATTGTGTAAATCAAAAGATAACGTAAAAAAGATCATTAGCAATGCAATTTTTCATCTCCCAGTAAAAATATTTTTAGTTTAAGTTTCTTAATCAATATCCTTAGAACACTAGTTAACATTTGTCTTCTATTATTAACGCCAATCTTATATATATATATATATATATATATATATATATATATATATATGCTTAATCCTAAGGATTATATTATTTGAGATAAAAGTAAATATGCGGGGAATTCACCACAAATAATCACATTTCAATTGTGTTTCACTCATAACAAACACATTTCCCTTTTCTCTTTTATTGCTTTTCATCCCCACCCACTTTCACCTCTCTCACTTTACTTACAATTGTAATTGTCTGAGGGTATAAAGGTAATTTCTCTTGCTATGTGAAGCTCTATCTTTTTGTCTTTGTCGCATGTTGGAGGAGATGAGTATATGTAAAGACACTTTGATACTCAAGTCATATATATCTCAATATAGTAAATGAATGTAAATAAGAATGAACAATTGTCTTACTTCAAGAATTTCATCCTATATACATATTTTAACGGGTCTTAGATCCATGGACCTTACATTTCTATTATAGGTATTGTTAGTCAATGCTCTTAGGACATTGATTAAGAAACCAAAACAAAAAAGTATTTATTGTGTAAATCAAAAGATAACATAAAAAAGATCATTAGCAATGCAACTTTCTATCTCCCAATAAAATATTTTAATTTTAATTTTTTTAACCAATATCCTCTGAACACTAGTTAACATTTGTCTTCTATTATTAACACTATTTTATATATATATATCTTATGTTTAATACTAAGGATTATAACATTATTAAAAATATACTTAAATGACACTTACACTCTGTTTGTTTATTATTGTACCACTAGACTCATTACCTCTCAAGAGAACCATATGGGACCAAGCGGATCGAGTAGACCTCGGTCCACTAGACACTTGTAGGGCCTGTTGGGATGTAAGCTTCTATAGAAGTACTTTTAGAAGAAGAAGAAAATGAAATGAGTTTTTTCATAAGCTAAAATGAGTTTTCTATTAACTCATTTGTAGATGTCATCTCATTTTTTAGAAAAACTATATTGGTGAGCTTCTAAAAATTATTTAATTGAGAGCTTATTTTTGCTTATAGAAAAACTCATTTCATTTTTTTCTTTTCATTTTCTTCTTTTAGAAGTGTTTCTAAAAAAATTTACTCAAATATGCCCTATATCTAATATTAAAATTTAAAAAATACGTTTTGTTTGTCATTACAATTTTACACAAATAAATTACTCGTAGTATTATACGGCGTATGGATCTGTTGATATAATGTACTACTATTAGGTATTTGGAGAGTAACCTAGAGTTTTCAAACTAAAAGACTAAAAGCAAACGCCAAAAAGTACAATATTAAATGGATATAAATCAAAATATAAGACTTTGATAATTAAAAAGAAAAGTAAAAATGTGTGTTTAAATTCTTTTTACTAACAAATATTAATAAACTAATAAATAAGATTGACCCATAAAGATAAAAAGGTATGGATCAGTAATTAGGAAATGAACAGGCTTGCAAGTTGCAATAGATCAATCACAACTAAAAAAGAGGACTAACTTTGTCAAGAGGAAACCGGTAAGCAACAAAGTAAGGCTAGGGGAAAAATCGTTGAGCAAGGAAATCATGTCAACAGGGGTGCTGACAAACAAAGATGGGACCCATTGATGACAAATGACAACTGCGCGTTTTGTGCAAAGAAGCACTGTCTTAGCTAGGTCAATTAGGGATGAGATGATTATGTTAGAATCAAACAAATAAAACAATTACACATTCCATTCCAAAAAGGAGTATATTAAAAATATAGGCTTTCATCAAAGTCTTATTGATTATATATGTTTCATACTTTATTTTAGGTTCTAATAATGAACCAAGTGAGTGTTGATTTTCGAACCAAGTAGGGAACCTCCCAGCCATACAACATGCGTATGATAGGGTCCAACATAGCCTGCCCTTTTAGCTGATTTTCCAACAGCAATTTTTCCCAAGTGGGACATAAACAAAAACATTAACTTGGGTGGGAACAGCTATATCTACAATGTATAGTGTATAATTAAAAGGGTAAATTGTCATAGTACGTATGAGACATGCTGATAAATTTAATAGCGCAAAACTTTACAGTGGTTAGTGATTGATCCTTCAAGACTTTTCCCCCCTTTTCTCGTGTGAATAAGATATAGGCGGTAATATGCATGCTTAGTAAGATATGGCCTCATATTTGAGTTACAACACTCTTGAATATTTGAAGAGAGAATTTTCATATTAGAGTTCAGGATTGCCTCTTAATTATAAAAAGACACATGTAATCTATATCAACAAATATTGCTAAGATTGATTTAAAATCAACAAACTAAAGGAACTTGACAATACATAATTTATTGAATGTTACTAAAAAAAACCATTTAATTATCATAAGTGTCAGGTTATAAATCATGTATATGAAGTAGATTAGCAGATTGATTGATCATGTGTATTAATTTGATTGCAATTGCCAATTGCAAAGTAAGAAGAAAGTTTATATGATAATCTTTTAATTATTAGAGGTGAGAACAAATCCGAATGAATATGGCATTAAAAAGTTTGATAGTAAAAGTGATAAGAAATAATATAAAAAATTATGAGGAGATTTTATTGATTATAAAAATAACGTAAGAAATATTTTTTTTTTTGGATTTTTTAATATTTTAAATTCTTAATAAAATTTTGTGCCGATATTGTCGAATGTCTCAAAATCACTTTTTATTAGTGGAATTAACACAAATTTTTATTAAATAATAAATATTTTTTGAGGAAATAATAAATATATTTCAAAAATATAAAAATAATTATGTTACGTTTTTCGTCATGCCCCAATAAAAAGGTGGTCCATTCAAGCTTTGTATAAGAACAATGAAGTCAAAGAAGAGAGGGTATTGGCTACTTAGAATGTGTAAAAATTAAAATAATGTGTTTCAAGACTGAAAGTTTAATTAATGTGATAAAAACACTTAATTATTAATGATAAAAAATTAAATAAATATTAATTTATCAAATTTGTTTTAGAAGGTGTGTTTATGCTTTTTTAGTAATATCTACGGTCGAAAATACTTGGAGAAACCAAAAAAAAATGTAAAAAGAGAGCAAATATGTCGTTCATCCTACAATAAACAACAAGAAAAGCACAAAGTCAGTTCAAATTGACATTGCCAAAAACACAGAATGATTGAGGGCAATAAACTAATATTCGACAAACCAATAATTAATAAGATCTAAACAACATGAACTTGTCTTGTCCTCAAGTAGGGACCTAGCCACCGTCAATTCTCTACAACTTTTCTTTGATAATGTATTTGAAGCAAATCCTCTTGACTGTGAACCATGAAGTGGTTCCTTTTGGATTTTTTTTGAATTTTGATACCTTATGATCTTTTGTCCCTTTATATAGTAAAAGAAGAATATGACTAGGTTGTATGTGGTCTTGTACGCGTCCAGAGACATTCCCCACCAAAGCCTCCCAGCTCTGCAGCTAACATGATTACCACTATGAATAATCAGATATCACAAAGGACCCATGAAATGGGATTTTGACAATATTCATGACAGAATCACCAGCTAAAACAATAAAAATGATTGTCACAATTTTATTTTATTTTTTCAATAATGTTAATTTATTAATATTGTTAGAAATATCAGCAGAAATATTCAAATTTGTTATCTCCTTCTCCTTCCTTCTCCCTTCACTTCATCTTTTTTCAACCGAAATGGTTGACACAAATGATTCTTCATCCTTTAACTAAAGTTTGGATTTATTTTTTTGGACATATCTTTATCGGAAGAGAAATGCTAAGGATATTATCTGATACTCTCTTTTTAACATTCTCCCAATTAATGATTGATTAAAATTTATTAAAATGATCAATTTTATGGATCACACTTATCATTTAATGATTTTCTCTCCAAATTTAGATATGAAATTCAAAAAAAAATTATAATTTTAAAAAGAAAATTATTCAATCACAAAATGAATATTGAAAAGAAAATATTAAAGAAATTATAGCTAACATTTCTCTTATCGAAAAATATCGCTATATCCTAATTAAATTTGATGAAAGAAAAATTAATTGGATGTAAAATAAAAATTCGGATACCATTTGATTAAAAACCAAAATAGGATCACAAGCATGAGGTGTTATCCGTGCGAGAGATCGTTCATCCAATGAAAGTTTTGTTTTTTGTTTTTTTTTTTTTTAAATGAAAGTTTTTTATGCATCACATCACTTACATTATGACGGAAAATGGATTCTGTGCGGTCATCTATAAAGTATGCCTAGCTGGCTCAATTATTCGTAATATTAACTTTGTGCGTGTCAAGTATAGTACTCTCCTCCTAGCTAGGGTTCTTTTTGGAAGAATGACGTGTTAAACATGTGGAAACCACTCCCTTTGTGTTCAAAATATAAAGCTCTCCTGACACTGGTAACAGTTAAAGAACTAAGAATATGTTTAGATTAATTGATGAAAGGAGATGGAATAGGGAGGAATGAAGTGGAATGAATTTAAGGTATATTATTTGGATTAAAAATTAAAGAGTGGAATACAATATTGGAAAGGAATGGAACCCAATATTCCATCATTTTGAGTATTTTTCTTATGCAAAATTGGAGTGGATCCGATGAAACGTACGTGAACTTCTTTCTTTTATTTTATTGTAAATTTATTATTTTATCCGTTACTTCACCTGAATACAACAAAAACACAAGAGCCATGCCTTCCTGGTTCTATATATATGGTTGTTGATCACAGTTGTCTGTCCTCTCTCTTAATGGAATTTTTTTATTGATAAAAAAATGGTTATTGATGAACACATGCAGTGGCTTCATGCATTTTTTGTGAAGAGAGCAGTACCAGTAGCAATTCTTAGACGAGGAGAACATAAACATAATTTGACTCTTTATTCAATACTGATATCGATCAGATCACAGAGTGTTGAGTTGAGAGCAAATTCATTAACAAAAAGAAGCAGTTGATTCAACGGATGGAGCAAAGATTTTAAAACGCAAATGAGTATTACATTTACATAAATTAATCTGGTTTATATTTTTCTTGGGGGATGCAACGTAAATGACTTCCTGTGATCTTGAGATGCAATACCCTGGACTCGTATCAAGATAATTCTCTAGCTACTTGCTTGCTCCTTTCCTCGATCACACCAATCCATGCCAATGCAATATGTAATCATCCAAGTGTTTTTTTTCTTCTTCAAATTATTATTGATTTAGCATACCAAATGATTTACAAATAATAGTAACCCCTAATAGTACTTGAGCAACACAACGGTGTTACAAGATCAAACCATATATTTTTAAAATAAATAAAATATAAAGTATCTAAAATAAATATATAAAGTGTTTCTAAATAAAGAATAATAAAAGAGTAAACAAATTATTACTCATTTCGTTTCTAAATATGAAATGGAATGATATACGTGTTTCTAAATATATAATGGAAAAGACACGGGTAGTCAAATTACTGTCCACACGATATGGATTTGCATGGGTACGGATTAATTATTTTTTAAAGTGTTGGTAAGTAGATGGGTGACATAGTATTTTATTCAGACTTTATTCATTGTCATCTTTAAATATTAAAATCTTAAACAATAAAACATTTGAAACAAAAATAAAAATCTAAGAATGGAGACAAAACATAATTGGGTGGTATCAAGTTTTTAATTTTTAGTTTTCAAAATGTAATTTTCAAAACAAACACGACAAAAATGGATCTTAAACCATTTTCAAAATACATGTTAATGGATTGACAATATCGTTATTTATTAAGTCGTTAATTAAATTTGTTACTTGAAAATAAAAATTAAAACAGTGAAAAAATTACACAGGACTTAAATCAAAATAATAATCTTCAAAGAATTATAATTAAAAAAAAAACTACTTTATAGGGATCAAAAGCTTATTAAACCTACCTTAAAAGAGATAAGGCAATACATTTTTGGGGAGGACTCCCCCTTGTAAAAAAATATAATTATGATGATAAAAATATCACAAAAATTAAATCCTACACAAAGATCTTTTTACAAAACATGAGTTTTTAATTAATAAACATGATCTTTCTATCTCTTTATTATGAATTAAGGAACACAATTTATCTCTTAACAAATAAGTATTAAGGAATGTGCATGATATTTTTTTTTTGTGAATTAAGTAACATGATTTTTCTTTTTTACTTTTTATTATTATTGGTATTGTGTAGTATGGGTAGGTTTAGATACTAAGGTACCTATATCTACACTTATTAAAATTCATGGATAATTACTCTTACCCGACCCATACATATTGGTAATTATGTATTTATCCTATTCATCATGGATAATTTTTGCATGTACTTATTGCGTTCAATATTTATTGTCATCATAAGTTTCCTTTTGTTTCAAATATAATAAAAAACTAATTCACATTAATTAAAAAAGTGAATTAGTATCATTTAATTGTACCAATCTCATTAAAAAAATTATT
>PYAF01004812.1:1477264-1497287 GCA_007407185.1 Glycine tomentella | reverse complement strand
ATATAATCTAATGTTGCTACTTTAGAACCTAATCAAACTATTGGTCTTCTACCCTAGAGTCTCACATAGTCATTTACCCTATAAACTATCAATGTTTGTATCAAACATAAAAGTCCTCTAACCTAATGTTGCTAATTTACAACCTATATATTATATAACAACTAAAATATCAACTAAATATACATAAAAAAATTAAAAACAACACAACTTACTTGTTATTTGGCACAATGTGTGAGAGAAGAAGCTTCAAAAATTTTAAAAATTTTCGAAAGAGGGAGAGAATGGAAGGGGGGACCAGCAGGGGGGGTGGGGCTTATAATGTGGTCCACGTTGACGTAGTTCGCTAGGCACCATAGCGAACTACACCAGATGCTGCCACGTGGCCGTAACGGCCAGAATTTTAAATTGACGACACGTAGTTCGCTAATGGGAGTAGCGAACTACGTTTGGCGCTGACACGTGGCAGTAACCGCCACATTTTTTGAATTCCAGTCCACGTTGTTCGCTGGGGGGCATAGCGAACTACGTTTGAGCGCCAACTAGACTGCCCGTGGGGCAGGCACCTAGTTCGCTGGGGGCATAGCGAACTATGCAGCCATCCAGCTCGCGACACATCAGCATACGTAGTTCGCTGGGGGGCGTAGCGAACTCTTCCGCGTGGCAGTTTGGTAAATAGTTTGCCTCCCATATCATTTTGGTATATATTTTTAAAAAGCGTGGCAGTACGGTCAAGGTCTCAACAAAATTCCATTTTTATCGTAATCAATTTTAAAATAATTTAATTTTCTTAAAGACAGACTAGACAGTTAAACTTGAAAATAAAAACAATAATTTGAAACGCAGTCACATCACATTCACAGCAGCCAAACCACACCGAATAGCACGCCACCGTCCATGGCGACGACACGATCCGCGCCGCTCCTCAAGCACCTCCTCACCCGCCTCAACCCTTCCCGCTCCGTCACGTACATGCCCCGTCCCGGCGATGGCACCCCGCGCGGCGTGACGCTGATCCCCGGCGACGGAATCGGGCCGCTGGTAACCGGCGCGGTGGAGCAGGTGATGGAAGCGATGCACGCGCCGCTTTACTTTGAGAAGTACGAGGTGCACGGCGATATGAAGGTGGTGCCGGCGGAGGTGCTGGAATCGATCAGGAAGAACAAGGTGTGCCTGAAGGGAGGGCTGGCCACGCCCATGGGCGGCGGTGTGAACTCGCTGAACGTGCAGTTGAGGAAGGAGCTCGATCTCTACGCTTCGCTCGTGAACTGCTTCAACCTCCCCGGCCTCCCCACGCGCCACGACAACGTCGACATCGTCGTCATCAGGGAGAACACCGAGGGCGAGTACTCCGGCCTCGAACACGAGGTCATTCCCGGCGTTGTCGAAAGCCTCAAGGTACTCGCGTTCACGGTTTCTTTCTGCTCAAGCTAAAGCTAAAGCCTAAATAGTAAATAATAGCTGAATGATTAGGTTTTATATTGATGAAATGAATTTGAGAGAATGAAACTATGCCTGTCTCTGGTTTGGAGAGTTGAATTGTGAGAAATTGAGAATTAGCGGAGGTTCTATTTATGAATGGCTGACTGAATCGAGTAGTGAGTGATTTGTTACTTGTGAGTGTTGAAATAGTTGGATTGCTGGTTTTCTTGTAATTACAGCTTCGTTTTTGGTGTTTGCTAATCTGTAATTTTTGTGTTTGAATTACATAAAAGTTCATAAATGTGTGTAGATAAGATGGAATGAAATGTAAATAACTGATTAAGGTGTCTGCTTGCAGTTTTTTGTTGATTTAGTGGTGGTTCGTGGATGGCAGAGAACCTAATATATGCTTGGGATGTGACGATTTTTTTGACTTGTTTTGTGAGAGTTCATGGGGATTGGTTGAAAAGGTTTTGGGTGCCTAGTTTAGCACCGATTGCCTCAAAAACTATATTAGAGAATACTATTTGGGGATGAGGACTGAGACAGGTTTATTTAGTTTCTTTTTTCTATGGAACATGTTAGCATAGCTCCTTCGAATATAAACTTGTGTTGCATTCAATCATTCCAGTGACAGTTTCTATATAAGTTAATATTTATGGCAATTGCCAATTGTCTACAGAGTGCCTGACAAAATGCTAACAAAGAGGAGAAATTACTGCAGTCAACATCAATATTAACAACACCTTTAACCCAAGTTAATTGGGATCGGTGTGAGAAATTACTGCAGTAATTGAATTAATTGTTAATTTTGTGTATTTGTTTTAGTTGTTGGTATGAGTTATGCACATGATACCTCAGTGATAATGTTTTTCAAGTTCTTAGCCTAAAGATTGTTTCTTAATAATGTGATCTAGATATTTCCTGATTTCTAGGGGACTATTCTTTAATAGATGAGTCATATTTCCTTATAATCTTTCTCTAGACTTTTTTCATCTAATCTTTCAATTATATATCTCATGAAGTTAGCGCCTTGACATTGTGAACTGCGAGTTTTATGTTTGCACCTCATACTAATATTTTGCTAGGTAATAACAAAGTTCTGTTCAGAGCGCATTGCTAAATATGCTTTCGAGTATGCTTACCTAAATAACAGAAAGAAGGTGACTGCTGTGCACAAAGCGAACATTATGAAACTTGCAGATGGTTTATTCTTGGAATCTTGTAGAGAGGTTGCCACAAGGTATCCTGGAATCAAGTACAATGAAATTATTGTAGACAACTGCTGCATGCAGCTTGTTTCAAAACCGGAGCAGTTTGATGTCATGGTATGTAAATTTACTATTTGATCCCAATTCTCAATTATTTATCTGCTTTTGCCTTTTGATTAATACATTCATGGTGTAATTATGGGGGATCAATGCTTGTTTGCTTTCAATTTTTTAACTTAGTAGTTAGTACCATCACTTTATCAGTGAGAGATTAGGTACTCTTATTAAATTGTGACCCATTTGTGTTTTCAAATTTGCTTTTCATTTCTTTGGAGAATTAGTGCTGAGGTTTTCCTTCTTTGTTTTGTTAAATTGTGCAAGAGAAATCAGTTGAGAAATGATGACTGCAAAAATGTAAAAGGTTTTTCACTGTTGCTTAAAGGATCTTTTAAGGCACATAAAAAAGCATTGGAAAAAGGGAAGAAACAGCATTTTGTTGGGACATTGACTTGGAAACAGTGATAACATCTAATTGTTAACATTGTTTCATCATTTAAGCTAATGATATGAGAGGATTATTGTGATAAATTAGTTATCAATTTTTGTTATTTTTGAAACTGAAAAGGATTGATGCTTTATGTTATTGGAGGGTTTGAAACAGTCATACTCTGCCAATGTATCTCCCTTTCCCGTGGGGAAACATTAAGAATGAATTTGTACTAATGAATGGAGTAACACTCGCTTGACTTTGAAAGTATGTAGATGCAGTGTAATTTTTGCCTATTGCTTTTGGTGCAACTGTGCTTGTGGCAAGCATTTCCCTTTGTTTTTTTTTTTTTTTTTTTTTAATCCAAAGCAATTGTTTTGAAGTTCATAAGGACTGTTTGCACTTGCTAGGTAACCCCCAATCTTTATGGAAATCTGGTTGCAAATACAGCAGCAGGTATTGCTGGAGGCACTGGGGTAATGCCAGGAGGTATAGTTCTTATTTACTAATATATTGAAGCTCTACAATTCTAATTTGATTACGTTGCTATTTTTCTTATCAAATACTGTCTTACTCCACGTTGTCATTGATTTTTTGAAAAGTGTGTGATTAAGGCTAAGGTTCAGAACTGTTGAGTCTAGGTTCAGAGTTTGTGTCTCGTACTTTTGGATGATCATTCTAGGAAGCTTTTTTATGCAATGAAAACTCTGCAAATAAAATATGTCAATTAAATTATAAATTGTATATTCACTCCACATCATCAATATCAACAACACCTTTAACCCAAGTTAATTGGGGTCGGTGGTAGATGAACTCAATGATAAATTGAAAATAAGACAAAAAAAGAGAAAGGGAGAGTGGAAGAAAAAAGGGGAAATAAGACAAAAGAAAGGGAAAAAAAAAAAAGCTAAAATAAAAGAAGGGTCAAAGGAGGAGTGGAGAAATGAAGAGGAAAAGAACTAAAAAAAGAAGAATCACTGAAATGAAAAATTTAGAGGTCATAAGAAAATTCAAACTGGAAGTTTATTTGTCTATCAGAACATTTGGTTGCTGTAATGGAGACAACTGCTGCCACTGTGGGGTAATGAAGTTGTCAAATGGTAGTGACAACCAAAATAACAGTAGGAAGGTTAGTGAATGGAATTGTCAGGGCTGTGGTGGTGGCAGTGAAGATGCTGAAGGATGGAGAAGTTTTAACTTTTAACAAAAGTAGCCAGATGGAGCTCCCACTCTTTTCTCACCCTCCTTATTGAGAAAAATCATACTTAATTCTTGCTTAAGTAGATTGAATATCTCAAGAAATGAATGCCATGCTTTTGCAGGTAATGTTGGGGCTGATCGTGCCGTGTTTGAACAAGGTGCTTCAGCAGGAAATGTTGGTAATGAGAAAGTAGTAGAACAACAGAAAGCTAACCCAGTGGCACTCTTTCTTTCATCGGCCATGATGCTTAGACATCTCCAGTTTCCTGCATTTGCTGACCGATTGGAATCTGCCGTTAAAAAAGTGATTATGGAAGGCAAATACCGGACAAAGGACCTTGGAGGGACAAGCACCACCCAAGAGGTTGTTGATGCTGTGATAGAAGCTTTAGACTGATTCATTTATTTGCTCATCTTCCAAATGAAATCAGCCTCGTATATTTTTGGATAACCAATTTTATCAACATTATTTTTGCACCCTTTAAAGGTGAAATTGCCATTTTTTGGTCCATAATAATGTTAAATATTCAACACAGAAAACGATATGATAAGAATTTTATAGAGGTTGATAACTGGTTCCTGTTTACTATTCGTTTTTAAACACGAATTTTATGAATGCTTTTAAGTATCAAAGTTTCTTGTATTATTATTACTAATTATCAAAGCTATTTATTACTTAGAGTAAATTGCATGCTAAATTATATTATAGGTCCTCGTAGTTCCACCATTTTTTAAAAAATTTAACGAAAATTTGAAAGTTCTAATTTTTTTTTTTTTTACATGTGCAATACACGACTTTATAGGATATGAATACTTTAGTTTTATCTTAATAATATGCACAGTTTATTAATAAATTACATGAATCTCACTCTTCACATGCACTATATGGGAAAATAACTCGTATATATAATTGATTTATAGGAAAATTTCAAACAGGAAAGCTGGTGGAGTAATTAACGAAGAAAGAGTTTCTGACGCAAAGTCATGGGCTGATTTTAATTTTTGTTCTTCGAGATATCTGTTCCAGAATTGCTTCATATTGACGCTTTTGGCAATTGATCAGAAAATTTCAAACAAGAAAGTCGATTGATGAATGAAGGAACAAGACATACTCTAGGATAGAAAATAAAGAATTGACAAATTCAGAATTCTAGTTTTAGAGCGAAAAAAAAAAAAAAAAAGATTGGTAAACTCGTGAGCAATTTTATTTTTATCTTTTAGAATAATATAAATCATAGGAAGAATATGTATTAATAATGGTTATGACTTATACTTGGTGTTCACGGATTCTGATTCATATATGTATAATCCATTAATATAGATGACTTACACAAGGTCTTATACATAAAATTCATTAAGATAGTTAATTTGCATGAAGTCTTATGTTAAAATTTTATTATTGTCGTTGTATACAATTTTTTTTTTTTTATAAATCAGAAGTTTTTATTGAACTCCATTATATATCCTTCTATGATCTATACAGTAGTTACCCAAGCTATTTTGGTGAAATTTAATAATATTAAGTATTAGTTCATTTATTGAATAAAGTCAATTTTAATGAAATCAATATAATTTTTACAAATAAATTGATATAATTTAATAAAGATACAAATATTAATTTTAATCGATATAATTTTAATCAATTTTGACTTTAGCGTTAGGCATAAGTTGATTGAGGTTAAATTATCAACATAAACTGTTGCTTCTATACAAATTATATCTTCCATAATTAACACTATAGTTGTATCCAGTATAGACTTTCATTAGTAAATGTTATTTTTACCAATGTTGACTATGGATTTTCTTATAGTGAGAGAGTTATTAAGTGAGTCGAGACTATTATAAGATATCTTAGTGGAGGACCAAGGTCACTTATAAGCATGTCTCTAAAGTCTTCAATGGATTGAGATGTCTTAAAATAATGATTTTATTATTTAGTTGAATATGTGTGTGACTAAACGATAATCTTGTGGCTTTTGAAAGTCATGCTCTTATATGAGATTAAACTTCTTAAAATATTTACTTCAAAACAAAAAAAATTAAGTCAAAATATAAGATCATGATTTCATTCTTTCAATATATTTTTTTATTACTGAAAAGGTGGTCTTATCTTATATATATCTCTAAAATTAGAGTGAAAGGAGGAGGAGTTTATTAGATGGTTTGAAATAAAATCACATTCAATTCCATTGCATCACATTTTAAAATTTTAAACAATAGAAGCTAGTATTACAATCTATTTTGGTCCTATTTGGATTAAAAAAATGATTAGTATTTATAGGAGAAAAAAATAAAAAAATAAATTGAATTAACCTCATAAATTACAATTAGTTTATACAAAATTTTAAATAATTCTTTTTGAAAAAAGATAACTTCTATGAATTAACTTATTAACTTATGCATATACGACTTTAACTTATGATAAAAACTCATTTATTAATAAATTAATCCAGCAGAAAATAAAGTTTGCATGATCTAATTCAATCACACTAAAATGTTTAAATTTACAACGTAAATGTTTTCGAATAAATTGAAGCTCCCAAATCTTAGTAAATGTAATTTTAGTGGAGCTAGTTGAACACACACCAATAACAAGAGCTAAGGAATTCTAGAGAAGTACTGGGACAAATTGAATCCTTTCCATTTTTAAGTCATACAAAGTTTGCATCCTTCAAACTGAACAATCTTGTCTAGAATCGAAAATCAAATTAAATAGCCTTTCGTAGCACAACAACTTTAGCTAGAAATTAGGAGCGTGACTGATGCTGATCACCCCCTCCTAAGGATATGTCTATGCGAGCTTTTCTTCTCTCATTGTGCCCAGCCAATGTTTTCCTGCAACTTCTTTTGCTGTCATCAAACTCTGCAAGTTCATGGAACCTGCGTGCCATTTAATCCAAAACAAGAATAACTTTATCCAAGCCTAACATCAGACCCCAAAACTTGATCCACCCATAAAAAATAACCTCCCCAAATCTCACATTATTGAGTTAATGAGGCATACACCACACACTAATAACAAGGAAAACATCTTGCTAGGCATAATTAATTGTCAGGTACGTACTAGTAAAATTTCTGGTCACAATGTACTAAAAAATGTTTCAGTCACAAACAATTAATCAGCAACAAAGAAAAACACTCCCCATAAATTACAATCTAACAAAAACAAAATGAAATGAACATGAAAATCTTGGTCTATATATCTATGAAACAAAATCTATAAATGGATCGAATAAAAGTACATATATTACATGATACATACTTACTACATTGCTGGCAGAACCTCTGACGAATGCTAGTAACTAAAACAACAGGAGCCTTAGCATGTCTCTCACAAACCTTGTGACGGCGGTTGTAACTCTTGGCCATGCTCAAGTCCACCCCACATTCATCGGCCTGACAAAAACTGTGGCTAGACGATGAGGCTGTTCTTGAACCTGAATCCTTACCAGACACTACCTTTATTGTTATATTCTGTACCATTTTAGCCCCATTCATTGTTTCCCCCACTTCCCCTTCACCACCCTCATCGTTTCCATTATCCATTTCTTTCTCTTCTTCAGATGGTGTTTTTGCCATTGGAAATTAGAGTTATATTGTATGTGCAGCCAGTAACGGTAACATAAAATGATCTCATACTTGTCTAATTAAATTCATATAAAATTAGTCCAAGTCAAAGGATTATTTATTAGAAAAAGGGTTATTATTACTTCATCCTACATTATACTACATTCATATTTGATAAAAATAATAATTTTACATTATTATCTAATCATAAAATACTATAGGCATGAAAAGTTTTATTTTATTAACTTTACATAACTATTAAACTCTTATTATTATATATTGGTCTATCTTTTATTTTAACTCTTTTCTTTCTTATTTTTTATAATATTATATAACATATCTATTTAGGATGAGTCTTAATATAATGATAAAATTATATGTTGATGACTTATTGATTATGAATTCTAGCTTTTTTCATATGCAAAAATAAGATGAATATAATATTTTCCTTCTTATTTTCAACATTTGAACAATAAAAATACATAATTTTTATTTTATTTTTTATATATCACATCTATTATATTCTCTCTCTTCTATTATTATTTTTCTCAATCTCTCTTCTTCCCACCCGTACCATGCATTCAAATAGGTGTATGATCAAAATTTTCCTTATGGAAAATGAAATGAAATGTTGGATGCCGTACCATCTACTTGCCGATTAGATCACCACCGCTCACTCTCTATGCGCTGTGTGATGCATGGCCGTTGGATCTCCATTGCTGCCCAACGTACTCTGAATCTGTGGTGCAATGCAATGCAAATTATATCCATCAAATTCGAATCAATTGCACACTTGAATCCGAAGATTCTAGAGAATTGGGTTGTTGAACTTCCATTACTAGTGTTAAAGTTATCGTTTGTCTTCTTGCCAATTCTATTTAATGATGAGTTTTCTGTATTTCAGTATTCCAACTACTAAAGTAAATTTGACCAATAGTATTGGAGAATGCTATTTGGTAATAACGAGCCAATACTATGGCAGATACTCCAATAAACTCGTATTACATCAATGACAGATTCTAGCAGTTGTTAACCATCTAAAATGAATGCATGATAAAAATGCAAACAATTTAATAAAGAAAAAGGAAAGTGTGGTTATTGACTTAATTAATTCAGAAAATTCACACTTAATCATTTACCTATATATGTTAAGATTGACTATATTTTAGCCTCTAGAATGACTCGTTTCACGATATTTTATCCAACATTTTCCATTCCTCTAGAAGTACTAGTACTGTTTCATTACCAACATTTCCTAAATACCGGACAAATTAATGGCCCTTGGAGGACCACCCCAGTAGTTTGATAAATTTATTGAAAAATACTTTTAAAAAAATAAAATTAACTTCTCCATTATTTAAATTAATTAATGTATAAACTAATTTGTAAAATTTCATTCATATAATTTCTTTAAAAAATGAGAGAATTTCTATAAATTATATATAAGTCAATAAATATGAACTTAAGAAAAAAAATATTTTATTTACTTTATTTTTATTTTCTTATTTTAAAAGTAATTTTGAACCCTACAAGAAAAAAAAATAAAATTACTGATGTCCAAAATCTGTCAGTAACAACAAAAATGGGTCGGTAATTGAGACTACTTGAAGACTATCTAGCGATAGCTTAATTTCATTAGAAACTATTTGAAGACTTCATCTAAATTTAGTGAACCTGATATGTGAGGTAGACAATAAAACTCACAAAATGCAATCTCCTAGTAAGTTTCTGTAAGGTAGACTAAGTCTTTAACAACTACATACTTATTCCTTCATCTCATAACTAAATGAATTCTTTTAACACAAAATAGAACTAATAGTTATATCATCAAATCAACTTCATAGTCTGATTGACTAATTTGGGTCAGTTTTAAAAGTAAATTATCAATGTCTATTTTGAAATTATTTAATTACTGATTTAGGGTTATTTTAACCATATATTAGCCAGACAGTGATGCAATCAACCAACATGGCTCTCTCATCACTGATTTCAAGCTATGAATCCATGTAATGATGGGGACGAGTGGACGATTCTCAATCTGCATGCATTAAATATACATACATACTCTCATTTATTATTGTATCTAACAGTAATTTTTATTTTTATGTACAATGAGCGCAATGAGAATCGAATAAGTGAATTTAAATCCTTGTGCCTCCTCCAACTCTTTCTGTTAGACCGACCACAGTAATTCATCATGACAAAATACTTATAGTTTATATCCAAACATATCCTTAATAATTCATTTTAGACTCTGCGTTCCATCAACTATTCCAATACCCTCCCCCACACGGTTTTAGTAGTATCCAGCAAAAATCTGAGCTATTGACTTGAGTCATCGTACGTATTGTCATAGTTGATGGGATATAACGTAATGTATGGGTTAGAATTTGCATGTAGAAGAAGTTACACGGAAGGAACTCCCATCTCATTCCGTGGCACAAGTGAGAAAATTAATATAAAGACTTAAAGTGTGTGGTAAGAAATGGAAACAAAAATGAATTGAAATAAAAAATTTAAATTAAAATAGAATATAAAAGTGTGGATCTTACACCATTTTACTGATTATTTCTCTCCTTTTTCACCCTTTTAATTTCTCTTCAAACGAAAGCACCTTAAGGAGTGGAACAAAATCACAGTCAACCAAAATTTCCATATATATCTCCCTTTCCTTTCTTAAAAAGACAAGCCATTAACTATTGATCCATTCGTTATTTTGTTTCCTTTCCACGTGTGTGAAAATGATGACCAAAATCAAAAAGCTTTGTCCGTGAAAGAAGCCTTTCGTGTTAAATTTCCACAAACTAAACATGAATTCCAGCAACTAATTAATCAAATTAATCCACCGCTAGATATTTTTTTCAATATGATGTCACGAAAGAGAGCACTAGCTAATTGTCACTATATATATATACTAGTACCTTGTTAGTCTCACCTACAATACAAGCACACTGCACACACATTCAGTCATAACGTAAAATATGAAATTAGACACTATCTTCGCCTTTATCTTAGTTTATATTCTGCTGGTAACCTCATCAGAGTTCTCTAGTGTTGCTGCAGATGATGTTAGCAGCATCATCAGTGCTTCCCAATTTGAGCAATTACTGAAACACAGAAACGACCGACCAACTTGTGAGGGGAACGGATTCTACAGCTACAATGCTTTTGTCACTGCTGCCAGAACCTTTGATGGGTTTGGCACTACGGGTGATGTTAACACTCGTAAGAGGGAGGTTGCAGCTTTCCTAGCCCAAACCTCTCACGAGACCACAGGTTATATTAATCACTTAAAAAGTAGAAAATGTTTATTTTATAAATCATAAGACACTGATTAACAATATTTATTGGATTATTGATTGTCCTCAATTGATGTCTCACGTTACAACTTATAATTAATAACATGTGTTTGATGTTATGTGTGCATCATCATAGGAGGAGGAGGATGGCCCAATGCCCCAGACGGGCCATATGCTTGGGGTTATTGCTTTGTGACGGAAAGAGAAAAATCCAATAATTACTGTGATACTAGCAAGGCACCATGTGCCTCAGGGAAATCATACTATGGTCGAGGACCCATTCAGCTGACCCAGTAAGTACACAGCTATCCCTCACATCAAAAGGCCTATTTTGAGTGGTAGTAAGTTGTTACTTTTTAATTTTTAAAAATAAAATATGTTTGATTACAATAGAGTTTGAATCACTTTTTAATTTAATTTTAAAAATTAATTTGATTTTAAAATAATAAAAAAATTGTTGTCACAGTTATTTCTTTTTTAAATATAATTTATTTTTAGTTGTAAAAATAAATAATTTAATTCTTTTATCTCTTAATAAAAAAATAAAAACTCCAACAATATATTATCACCATTATCATTAACAGTGCTATCATTGATTAATTGTTGTTCCACTATTACAACCACCATATGGTTGATTCAATTCTTTATACTCCTATTAATAATGGTTATTAATAATTTTATTTAAAATTTGTTCTTTGATATGTAAAAATATCACTTAAGGACAAACGTACGTACTTATATAGTAGTAATATTAGACTTAAATTGGATATCACACCCTAGAAACTGTGTTGATTCCCAAATACTATTTATGTCTCTATTTATAAGATCTAATTAACTGATTCGTCAAAATTAAAAAAAGTGAATGACTTAGTTAATAACAATAAATTTATGCTAAGTTTATATGATTTTCCTGTCAATAAGATTAGGATGTAGGGGCTTAAGTTATGCACGACTGTTCATAATGAAGCACGACTATGGTTAATGAAGTACGATTTTGCTTCTTGTCATGGGACCAATTCTTGACTCTTTTCAGCCCTTTTTTATGCCGTTTTGGGATTCTCCTAGCCCTACAACAAATTAGCACTCAATTAGACAAAATCAATTAATTATAGTGCAAATAATAGCCAAAATGGTGCAAAATATCCTACTAAAGTCATGACCAAAATGTGGTTTAACATTTTTCATAAATAGAAATATGTACACTCAACTAACTTTTTTGATGCATTAATTGTAAGAATAATTTTAATATTTTATAACATCTGAATTTTTTTATTGAATAAATTACGCTAATCACCTTTGGGTTTTGTAAAATTACATAAATATCTCCTATTTTTTTAACATTTACAACAATCTCTCTTAAATGTAATATTTTTCAAACAATTAATCACTTGTAATGTAATAAAAAATATTATAAGTAGCAACTACACCTATGCTATTTGTTTTTGTCATCATGTTATTAGTTAACTCGATGATGTGGTTTTTGATTTTTTTGTTATTTTTTACTTTGACAAATAGCAACTACAACTATGATCTAGCTGGAAAAGGCATACATTTAGACTTGATAAACAATCCAGACTTGGTTGCCCAAGACCCAGTGGTATCATTCAAGACAGCTATATGGTTTTGGATGACACCACAAGCCAATAAGCCCTCATGCCACGACGTGATCACCAATAGGTGGACCCCATCTTCTGCCGACATGGCAGCTAATAGAGCCCCAGGTTATGGGGTGATCACCAACATCATCAATGGTGGGAAAGAATGTGGGAATGGTCCTTCTCCAGGCTCAAATGACAGGATCGGGTTTTATAAAAAGTATTGTGACATTTTTGGGCTCACATATGGTACCAACTTGGATTGCAGTAACCAAAAGTCTTTTGGTCAATAAGTTGGACTCCTTCCTTGCTTACAATTGCCAAAGTTATAAATCCAGGAATAAGAATAAAAATGCTGGCCCTTGTGTTGATTTTAAATAAACTTGTCTATTCTATATTGAATAATTAAAACGTTTTTGTTCAATCATTTCTGAGTGCTATAGTCTTAAAAGCTGAAATGCTTAATCCTCCATCTAGACTTATATATAAGAAAAATAACTAATTTTATATTAATTAAAATATTGATTAATGTCAATTAATTTTCTTAATCTCTAATAAAAAATAAGATTATTTCTAAATTGTCTTTCATTGGAACAATTCCATTCAGATTTAGAGAGAAAATGCTAATGTAAAATTTCAGGAGGAATTAGAATTGTTAAAGAAGCAATCTCATTTTCATTTTCTACCCTTTTTCTATTTTGAGATGTTGAATTGGAGAGACTGATCTTAAAGATAGCCGAATTATCTATGACACTACTTTTCTTAAGATAAAAATTATAAATTAATCATTGGAGCAGATAGAACTCGAAATTCCTGTTAATTTAAGTGTGATGAGCATAGGAGTATGCTGCAACATTGACAATTTAATGTTATTCGGTACTGGCAATAATCTAAAGCCTCTATCCTATTCCTACCATGAATAGTACACCACATATTTTATCTCACATTTCCCCCTATGGTTGATACCTCATTAAAAAAATTATTACAAGAAATTTTAAGTGATGACAATGCTACTCTATTGCTTGACCATAATATTTTGTTGTACGTACCTTCTAATTCTATAGGGATACGGACAGTGGCGGAACCGAAAATTTTTTGAGGGGGGGCGAACATAAAAAAAAAATTATATCATAAATAAAAGTATTATGAAGATAATACAAATCTAATATACAAAAAAATGCAAACCGCAAACCACATACAGACAAATTGCAAACATGATGGGTTGATGAACAAACTGACAAAGTCTAGTGAGTTTTAATAAAATAACTCATAATTTAAAATCAAAATCAAAGTAATAATATGGAAATAAGAGATAAAGAAGACACAATCAGTTTTAGCATAAAAAATCTAATTGGATAAAAAATCACAATGTTCAAATTGGATAATCAATCCAATGGACAATTTCACTATAATAATAAATAAGTACCTTTAAAATTTTAAAATTCTGATGGAGAGTTAAGAATCAGACTTGTCAAACGCTTCTATATGTTCTCATAATAATTATCTCAATGATGCAAATATAAACTCTCTAAAGCTCTAATATTATTTGGAATAAAATACATACTATCAACACAAAAATATGTTTATATTTATACTAATTTAAGCATACAATTTTAAACAATTTTTGAACGCAATCCTAAAAATATTTTATCATATTATGCAATGCAATCTTAAATATATTTTATATTATGCAATACAAGCTTTAAAATATTCTATCCTATTTTTAAATACAATATTAAAAAATATTTTATACTATATTTGAATGCAATCTTAAAAAATATTTTATCTTATTATACAATGTAATCTTAAAGATTTCTATTATATTATGTAATGGAATCTCAAAAATATTTTATTTTATTTTTTAATGTAATATTAAAAAATATTATATTTTATTATATTATGTAATATAATTTTTTTATTATTAAATTATTTTTTAATTTTTAATATATATATATATATATAATTTTATATTAGTAAAATTTTAGGGGGGGCGGGGGCCCACCCTAGCCCCCCCTTGGTTCCGCCCCTGGATACGGACATAATTTGTCTGGAATCTTCCAGCACATGGAATACAAGTTAAGAATTATTAAATACTCAAAACACGAAAAATGTATTTGCGTTATTGAAGTTTGACGTTATAACCCTATACCTCCTCATACCAAAACCTAGATTCTCAGTCTATATTTCGTGCTAGATCCTGCTTTGTTTGTCATTTTCGTTTTACAATTTCTAATCTTTCATGTACACGGTTATATTTTATCATCATTAAAAATAAGACAATCATGCACTGCCAGCTTGTGTATTTCATGAACAAACGCCACTGGTTCAATTGAATCTTTCGAGGAGATCCCACTGCTAATCATTGGGGAGACAAGAAGGAATGCTGTTTTACCAATTAGTACGTGTCTGCACATATAGGCACCTAAACAATTTGTTATACACCATATGTTGCCACTGAAATGACCAAGAGACTAAAGAAAGAACATTTGGTACTGAAAATTGTTGGCGGAAATGATAATAATATCTTCATTATACTTACTTGTACTACATGAACACAACATATTACTTGGCATAGAGGGTCCAAGGTGGTCTCATTCTATGTTTATACTCTCTCTCTATATGTCTTATTCCAAGCCTAAGCAATTCATTTCAGTATTCAGAACAATTGGCAACACAGAAAAAAAATGGCTGGCTCACACACAGCCAAGGAATTGCACTATCATGTTAGACCCATTAGCTTGCCTTGTAGGCTACATCCTTCATTATCCGAGATTGAAAAAGAGCTGAAGAGGCTGAAGACATGGGAATTAGCCTCATCACATTCACAAACTGAGGGCATCAAAGCAGGGCTAACAGGGTTCGCAGAGTTGTATAATTTTGTGGAGGAAGTTGTTGGTTGTCCACTACTCAACAAGCTCTTCTACGCCGTGATGGAAAGCATGTAGAGAAGCCACTTGACATGTCAGTTTGTTTGCTTGATATGTGTGGATCAGCAAGAGAATTTTTGTCATTGATGAAGGAACATGTGCTAGACCTTCAATCAGGTCTGCGCAGAAAGGGTGTGGATTCAAGTGTTAGTAGCCAGATTTGTGCCTACATTTGTTTCAGGAAGAAGGCAAGGAAAGACATCACAAAAAGGCTCAAAGCACTCGAGAAAATGGAAAACTGCTTTAAATCATATTAATGTCCTCTCTTATTAGATTTTCGATAAACTCTCTTTTTTCCCATTAAAATCGGAACGAATTCAGGTATTCACAAATTCGGATCCCGCTGCCATACTTATATGCGAGAGTGTTTTGTTGAAGATTTTGAATTTTTGTAAGTATGCAAATGTTTTATTTATTAATTTGGTATAATGAATTTGATTGAATTAAGTTTTTAATTTTTCAACTTTTTCAAATTGTAATTTTTATTTTTTAAGTTATTTTTATGCAATTTTGAGTCTTCAATTAATTTTCACTCAACATTCTTAATTTCTCTAAAAAAAAATTGTACATTTTTAGTTTTTGGTTTATTTTATTGTTAAAAACTAATTCTTATTTTGTTCATTTTTAGTTTGTCATTTATTTTATATTTGTGATTAATTTTGAACAATAATATTAAATATTAAATGAGGGATTAAAAATTAGTAAAAGAATTTTGAGGGATTAAAAATACTGGAAAAATTAATGAAAAACTAATATATATAGAAAAATTTGAAAACCTAAAAATTAAAATCCGAAAAAGTTGAGAGAATATTTTTTTTAGTACAATAAAAATAAAATTTTATTTATCAAATTCAAATTTTATTCCTGTCTTCATTTCACCATTTTTCTAAGTAATCAGACAAAAATACATGGATATTAGTGTTTTCTTTATTTTTTATTTTCTTCCTTCCCAACACAAATAAATAAAAAAAATAAAAGGGTGAGATTTCATTGTATAAATAGATAATTGATTTTTTGTTTACCCAATACAAAGAATTTATTTATATATTCATCTCATATGAACATAACATAAATATAAATTTAAAAAAAGCAAATAAATAAGTAGAATGGAATTTTTTTTTACCTTACATAGATTTTCTCTCTATTTTTATTCAATTTTGGATAAATAATCATTTTCGTTTCTGAATATGTAAAATGCTGATAAATTCTTCCCCGAAAAATGAAAATTTAAATTTTTGTCTCTGAAAATGAAAAAAAGTGCGTCAAATTCATTCATCCGTTGACTTCCATCCGTTACCATTAATAAAAAAGTCTATGTGGTACATTCAGGTACGAATTTGTCAACGCTTTACACATTCAAGGGCGAATTTGTTAGTGACACCCAAAATATAATTTAATCTTCATTTTCTCAATTGTTTTTAATCGTTACAAGCATAATAATATAATAAAAACTTAAAAAAATAGGAATACAAGCATAAGTCAGAATAAACATAATAATAAACATAATGTTCATTAATAAACATAATATGTGTGTTGCTCTTAATTTTTTATCATGACAACATTAGGCAATAATAAAATCAAGTTGAGTTTTATTTTTTGTAAGGATTAACTTAATGAATTTGTATTTTTATTTGTTTGAATTTCATATTTTCGATAAGGTACTGTCTCATATTTTTGCTTTGAATTTTCTAATGTGATAGTACTTTATTCAAAATATGATACTCAAACAAATAAAAATGCATAGTCATTAAGCTAATTCTTACAAAAAAAAATGATACTCAACTTTATTTTATTACTATCTAATGTTATTACAATAGAAATTTGAGAGTAACAGATAGATAGATTATGTTCATTATTATGTTTGTTCTAACTTATGCTTATTTTTCTAAATTTTTAAATGTTTATTGTAATTTTATGATTACAATAATTAAAAGAGGAGAGAAGATAAAAATTAAATTATATTTTGGATAAATAATCATTTTCTTCTTGAATGTATAGAATGTTAACAAATTCGTTTTTGAATATATCAAGTACACTCTTTTATTAAATGTTACAAAATTACAAGGTTAATATTAATAAATTTGTCTTTTTTTTTTTTTTTTAAACTTTTTGAGATTAAAATTTAAATTTTTTATGTTTCAAAATTAAAAACACGTACGTGTAGACTCAAAACTATTGCTGAAAAATTTGACCTTCCCCGTCACTGGAATTCATATTCCCGCGCGTGCGGCCATTTTAAAAATCCCCCCTTTTCTTTCACTCACTCACTTTTTGTCTGCATCTCTTCTCCGCCTGTCGTTTCATCATTTCCCTCTATCCGTCACTGGAAGCAGCGATACGCTACCATGGCCAAAAAACGCAGCGCATCAGACGCCACCGATGATGCACAAAACGACACCGTATCGCTGCTTCCCTCCCAACGCAAGAAGGCCAAGCACTCTGCTCCTAACCCCGACGCCTGCTTCGTCGGAAAGCCCATTCCGCCTGCGGAGGCCAGCGCCAAATGGCCCCTCCGATACCCCTCCGAGGTCTTCTTTTTTCTTCTCAACCCTCCTTCGTTCAAAATGGCTTCTTTTTTATTTATTTATTATTCTCTCCATTTTTGCTCATTTTGTTTTTCTTGTATATATATGAATAATCAGGGGAAAAAGAAAGCTTCAGCTAGAAGCTCAGAAGAGTGAGTCTTTTATTTTATTTTATATTTGTCTATTATCTATTTCACGTTAGTTACAACTTTAACACTGGTATGTATGTGACTGTGTAGGGTTACGAGTGAAAACAGTGAGGTTATGCTGGCACGGTGTCATTATCGTCAAGCTAAAGTAGATGGAGTTGTTTATAACCTCTACGACGATGCTTATGTTAAGGTATTGGATCTTTTTGCTTTGGAATTTTATACTTTGGTAAAATCAGAACATGTTGAAAAAAATTAACATTCTTGTTGAATGGTTTCAGGCCGAAGACGGTAAACCAGATTATATTGCACGAATCGTTGAGATGTTTGAGACTGTTGATAAGGAACAATGTTTTACGGCTCAGTGGTTCTACAGGGCTGAAGACACTGTGAGTCTCACTTTTTCAATGACTTGTCTTTTGTTTTTTAATAATTTTCAAGTATCTTCTAACTATTTCATTTTTTTTTTTTGGGGTTTTGAATGAGTGCAGGTGATAAAAAATCACGGTGATCTTGTTGACAAGAAGCGGGTTTTTATATCTGATGTGAAGGATGTAAACCCCCTTGACTGTATTGTTTCAAAAGTCAAAATTTTCAAAAAAAACCCAAGTGTAAGTGCTAAATAGTCACTTTGTTTTGTGCAAATGCTTGCTAATGTATTAATTTATTTAAGGATTATTTAAGCTTTTGGAATCCATTTATATATATATATATATATATATATATATATATATTATTTTGATTTGCCAATGTTAGTTTTTTGTTTGTATGTTAGTTGGGGGGGGGGGGGTGTTTCCAACCCACAACCTGTCCCTCCTTTTTTCTTTCAACCCTCAAACCCCCTTTCCAACCACTAAGTCAACCTTATAACTATCCTTTTATATAACTTCTAGATCTTGCTTATTTTAATAATTTTCTTGGAAAATCTAGTCAAGATGAGCTCTCTTGAGCTCATTTCAACAAGCTTTATAGTCAAGCAAGTGAGTGAGTTATAATCTTGATAAGAATTTATTTAATAAATAGTTAACTAAGCTGTTTACTAATGCTATGGTTTTGTACTCATGCAGGTGGCTTCTTTTAACTCATCTTGTGTTGAAGGATAGTCACTTTTTCTTAAAGAATTTATTTCCCTTTTGTCTTTCAAAAGAATAAAATTAAATCAAAATTATGCTGTTTACCAAAACATGTCCTGTAAATTTATTATGTGGTTAAAAGTGTTTGAAATTTGTATACTACAGGTAGATTTGACTTCAAAGAAGGGAAAATTGCCTTCTTGTGATTACTATTATGACATGAAGTACACTGTGCCATATCTAACCTTCTCCAACCTAGTCAATGGTAAGAATGATGTGGTTTTTATAAGAAATTACTAGATGACTAATTAATGGTCTCTTTTGTTTTTTGCACCGTACTTTGCTGAGTTTTGCCATTTGATGTGTTTTCCTCTGATAATCCAGAAACAGTTAAAACCGAGAGTGATGCATCTTCCACAATTTCTAGTGAATCTGGATCCATTAGTTGCGTTAATAATGGTAATCAAGCAAAGGGAAAGACTACACAAAATAATAGTTCCGGTTCCTCGCAGTGGACTTTGCTAGACTTGTACTCTGGTTGTGGAGCCATGTCCACAGGGCTTTGTTTGGG
>PYAF01004812.1:1466999-1477164 GCA_007407185.1 Glycine tomentella | reverse complement strand
AACAACGTCACGCATTCTGAAAAACAGCATTACATTAGAGGGAACAGATTACAGAGCAATAACAAAATATTATTGCTCACGAACGAGGTATAGACATAGAATACGACATCTTTTCATTGGCTAATAAAGAAAGCTCATCAGTTCTGACATGTTGATTAGTGAATATGGTATTCTCTCATCAATGCTGACAAGCATAACGTGCACCCTTGATTAAAAAAAATATCATTCTAGTCCCTTGAAATATGTATACTACCTTTTTTTTTTTTTTTTTTTATACTTTTAAACAAAGTTTTACCTTTTACTTATCTAGTGTAGTTCTACGCACACATTTAAGACATATGAAAAGCAAAATATTATTTAGAATGTTATGTGAATATATACAAGGAATAACATTAATTGCACATTTGGTAATGTTTAAGATTACTGTACTTACTACACATAAAGATATGTTAAGTTTATTAAATTAAAAGTCTAAAAAATCTAAAGAAATATATATATATATATATATATATATATATATATTAAAGGGACTAAAATAATACTTTCACTAACTAAAAAAGTTGTATTGTAAGTACGTGACACGAGCAAATTAATATTTAATTCAACATTTTGATGGAAAAGAGGTGTAAGTTTAACTATTAGTAAAATCCTTAATCCTAAACTAGTTCAACGATCTGCCAGAGAATATGATTCTTAGATACATTGCTCTTGAAACATAATGTTGTTTAAGCTGCAAATAATATCAGAAGAGCCCAATAAAGAGAATCAACTTCTCTCTTATCCAATCAACGTGTGATTAGTGATTCCTATACGTGCCCTTTCTCTCTGGGCTATTGTTGATATAACCATCCACCAAACCAAACTACCCGAAATTATATATGCTTTCATGTTTTCATTATGCTGACACATCAATTTCAAAGGTAGAAGAAATGTCATCGTTGATGATTGCCCTCTTTTGTCTCCCCGTAACAGTAAAAGCACTTGCATATCACAACACTTATAGCCACGAAAAAAAAAATTATGGCAATGTGCACAAAACATTGCTCTATGTCCCTCCAAAAACCTAGATTCCAGGCCTGTGGTGGAAACTTTAGGCCACAAACCACTTCATTGTTTGAGCTAGCCACTAGGCATGATTATTTAAATCTATCCACTACTTATCTTTTGAATTAGGACATGAATTGACAAGCTAAGCTGACAGTAGAATACAATAGTTCAATAATACACACGATAATTTGGAAATATGTTATATTATTGAATAATTGTTGAAGAAGATGAAATTATTGATGTCTAACAGGGGAGCACACACCAGCAATTTTCGTTTAGGTTCTCATTATGTTTACCACAGTTCTCTCAAAGTACTAAGTTGCTCATCTCATGGCCATGAGATTAAAAAAATCCCTATAGCTGCCGAATTGCTGACCCAAAATGTCAAAGTCATATGAAACTTAGGATGACCCACATTGCCATCACATGTACACATCACATACCCAAATAGTCCACGTTCATTAACATGGTACCATGTTTAGGTTCTCCAAACCGTGTACCTATAAATAGATTCAACAAAAACTAGTTGAGTCAATCAATCAAGCATCCTTGTGTTAGCTAAATAAAACACTATTCTAGCAAAGCCAACAAATAAAAGATGGAAACCATTTCCAAATTTCCAAGTTCACACCAACCAGTAAGATCCATTAGTTTTCCTACTAGAGTACACCCCGTTTCTCAGAGTTGAAGCACTTCTAAACCACCTAAAACCTCATCATTCTCAACCTTTCTCAAGAACTACTTGTTTTGAAGCTGAGACAATCCAGAGTGACTTAGTTGTGCTTGCTGAGTTGTACAACTGCATGGAGGAAATTTTCCATTCTCCACGATCCCAACAAACTCTTCTACGCTACCAAGATGGGAAACTAGTAGAAGAAGCATTATGTGGCTCGGTCAAATTGTTAGACACATGTGAGTCTGCAAGGGATTTGTTGTTGGTTCTTAAGGAACACATGCAAACCCTTCATTCAGCCGTGCGTAGAAGAAAGGGATATTCAAAGGAAAAAAAATTAATTAATTGTAATTTTAAAAAGAAATTACGAAAATACTGTAATTATGAAACAATTTACAAATCTATAGTAACCAAACACGGGACGTGTTCAATCACGCCCAGAGAGGACGTGACTCAAGCTAAGTCACGTCCAAGGAGGACGTGTTTCACCAGGGAATGACACGTGTCATGTTGGGACACGTGTCATATTGCGGCGCGATGCGGAAAAATTTTGGAAGGTCATAACTTTTGACTGGGATGTCCGATTGAGGCGAAACTAGTGGCCACGCGCTTGAAATTGAGAGGAGAAGCCGCTGGCAAGTTTCTATAGGGAACTTGCCCAAAATTTTTTCCCAAAAGAGGCCTCTAAGTGCCTCAAAATTATGATTTAATCTTCCGACACCCAAAAATTTTCTCGCTTTCTAATTTTTTATCTATTCAATCAGTGAATTGCAAGCTAATTTTTATTTTTCTAATTACTTCTCTTAATTTCGAGCGTTTTGACATAAAATATGTCTCCATCGGACATTTCCATAAAAAATTATAGCCACCAGTTTCGAGTGCTGGTCACCAGTTTCGAGTGCTGGTCACCAGTTTCGCCTCAATCGGACATCCCAGTCAAAAGTTATGGTCTTCCGAAATTTTTTCGCATCGCGCCGCAATATGACACGTGTCCCAACATGACACGTGTCATCCCCTGGTGAAACACGTCCTCCCTGGACGTGACTTGGCTTGAGTCACGTCCTCCCTGGACGTGATTGAACACGTCCCAGGTGGACGTGTTTGGTTGCTATAGATTTGTAAATTGTTTCATAATTACAGTATTTTCTTTATTTCTTTTTAAAATTACAATTAATTAATTTTTTTACCGATATTCAAACATTGAAAGCAGCATTTCTGCTTATGAAAGCTTTAAGAAGAAGGCAATCGCTAAACAACTTGGACAACTAAAGAGAATGAAGAATAAGGTTCATTCCTTTTCTTTATTGGATCAAGATCAACAGCTAGCGTTTTTGGCTAGAGTTATAAAAGAAGCAAGCACCATCACCATCTCTATATTACATTCTCTATTAGTATTTCTGTCTATGCCAACATTTGGAACAAAAGGGTCCTCCTTGATCTCAAAGTTGAAGCCAACGGTTTTGTTTTCTTCCCAGAAAGAGCAGAAGAACACCAATGGGGTTGCAGATCTCAACAATGGTCTGTGCTCCCTCCTTAGAAGAGAGAAAAACGGTGATTCCAGTGGTGAATTTCAAAGGGCACAAACAGTGTTAGAGACATTGAATGTTAATATTGGTGGTCTTGAGGGTGGATTAGATTGCATATTTAGATGTTTAGTGAAAAATAGAGTGTCGTTTTTGAATATGCTAGCTCATTAAATGAATGGAGTAAAAATACATATCCTCTGTAAATGTAGAATCTCTATAATCAGTACATGTTTGAACAAGAGAATCATATTGGTTCAGAATTCTATCTTAACAGTTCCCTATTCTAGTTTATTCTTCTATTTCTAGCATTTTTTTTTGAAAACTGATAATTGAAGGGCCTTTTACCAAACTACCGATGGTGTTCAAGATTTATTTATTTTAATAATTTGGCTAACATTATACCTACTTAACAGTTAGTTAATCAGCCATCTTCCACAAAGGTGGAATCTATCAATAATAGCTACGGCTTACAAATATCAGTAAAACATAAGTAAATGATTCAATATATAACTTATTAAGAAACGTAGCCTGGTATTTAGGACAAGATTTAACTGGAATCTTTGTACAAAATCTTGTTACTGATCCTCCATAAAGAAAGCAATGAAGGTATTTAAACTTTCAAAGATATTAATAGGAGTATTTTTTTTATCTAGTATTTTCCTCATAAAATAATAGGAATATTTGTAAAAATAATATAACATTACTCAATTATATAGAAATATCTGGTTTTGACGGACAGTGCCTCTTTATTACTGTTTTCGTAGTGTGAATTCGTAAAATGAACATTTATTTTTTAAAAAAAGTACAATAATAATTTTAACATAATATTTATTACTGAGTTGAATATTTTTTTGTTAAATTAATTAATTTTTCATTAAAGTTTGAAGTGCAATAATACTTCCTAGGAATAAAATGTATAATTTTTTTTCTAATTTAAGTTGATTCAATCGGTTGAATAATAGTGTAGCCGAAGGTGATTCTCTTGATGGACCTCTGTTTGAGTGTTAGTTTCTTTCTGATTTAAAGCATGTCACTGGTGTATTGATAAGTAATATTTTTTAACTGTTATTGAGTGTTAGTTCATTACTATTTTTTACTGTTATTAATTAGTAATCTTGGAGGTAGCTGTTACCTGCCAATTTAATTATGCAAAACTAACATGGTGTGATTCAAATTATTTATTTACTTATTTATGAGAATCGAAGATAATGTAAGATGATTTACAATAATTCTTATATTTTTATTCAACTAATTCAACTAGATCCTTTGATGGTGTGTGTCAAGTTTGTGTGCATGCGAAAAACGTTTGTTAAGAGTGTTCAGTCTTAAGAAAATATACTGAGTTCACAAAATAAATAAAAAATTAATTATGCAAAAAAAGTGTACACTTGCCCTAAACAAAAACATTATGAGTCCTTGATGAACTTGTGTCTGGAGTGGGCCTTTAGAGGATCAGAACCCGAAATCCAAATTAAGCCCTTTCTTTCCCTGTCATTTGTACCTGGCCGTGGCAGAGAACAAGAAATTTTGGTCCATGAGAATTCCACTGAGCCTTCATCTTATATGACATTCAGAGGACAATTGCTTCCTGCACCTCCATATTGCTTCCCGCATCTTTTTAACTTTTTGGAAACCCTAATCCGGAACTGCTCACAGATTTCCTAGTCATTGGTAATATTTGTTTGTAACATCAATTCAAAAATTCTACAGTATAAATTTTTTATTTAAATTCTACCGAATTTTCATTAAATCCTCAATTAGATTCAATAATTCAAAAATAATTTAGTAAAATTAATTCTACTACAATTTAAAGTTAATAGAAACTTAATAACTCATCCGCGTGAACAGTAGAATACCTTGGTTCCAGAAATGAATCCTAAATAGTAAATAGCATGATTTTGATAAAGTTGTCTTTTAAATCATGAGAAGTTTTCTGTAATTAACCTACGTTTCAGCCTTTTCTATATATTATTAGCACAAATATTCATATCTTCTTTTCCTTATTCATTGTTGTGTCCGAGATGTACTATGATTCAATTCCTCTGTCAAGTCTTGGGGATTAAAAATGCTCAAATATTTGCGAAGCTACTTTATTGTCTACATTAGTATCAAGAATAATGAAAAAAATGTTTGGAAATATACAATGGGACCTTAGGATACTCGTCCTATACATGTACCACAAGATTTCTCAACAAAAGCAAATATAGGAATGAGATTCTTCTTTTGTTTAAAATGATGTGTTGCTGCTGTGCCCTTGTGCAAGAATGGAGAGAAGTGGAGATCCGTGGGCTTAGTGGTATGCCCTCCTAATTCTTCAGCTTGCTTGAATGGAATATTGGGAACTTTATCTTGTTCAACCTGTTAATTCACCTTCAGCTTATTATAAAATTCTATTTATATTTTCGTGCGGCATTTTCTTTTTGGCTCCAAATTATTATTCTCGGTGATCAATGCTCAAGTAGCATGCGAAATGTTTGATGTTGAACCATTTTTCAGGTTCTGAGAAGACCAAAACAAGCCCTCCACCCTCTCAGTACATGGAATCTTAACTAACAAATGAGATTATCATTTGGTTGTTGGGGATTCAAGGTTCCTTGAAGACCATATTAAAATAGAGGCTGTTTGGCTATTAGAATTCTCACAGGAAGGCAGGAATTATGTATTTTTATTCTTACCGCACCTTACCTCGTTTTAACTATGTATAGTAATTTTATTTTGTTGTACTCGAAAAAAGTTGCTTTTAGATATAGTTGATGGTGTATCATAAACCTTTTTGTTTTTTGTTTCCCTGGTTTAATATAGTCTGAATTAATTTCTTGACATGTTTTGAGTGTGTGTAGTTGTGTGATGCATTAAAGAGATCCATGTCCAATCTCCACGTTGAAGCTAAATTTACTTTGTTATTGCTTCAGATTTTCACATACTTGATCCACGTTTTGGAGTTTGAACACAGATCCAAACACTCACTTTGTCATTGCTTCAGATTTTCACATACTTAGATCCACGTTTTGGGGTTTGGACTCAGATCCAAACACCCACTTTGTCATGTATAAAATTAAAATCTTTTATTTATGTCACAACTCATTCAATTAGTTAACTCTAGTTTATGATAAAAGTTGAGGAGATGAATGATCATTGTATTATTTTTTTGCCTTGATATTTACAACTTGTTATATTATATAACAAACAGAATAGTTTATCGCTTATTCAAATTACCAATTCAAAATATATAACTAAACAGTTATTAACAAACTGAACAACTTATCATTTATTCAAAATATATAACTAATTAGTTGTCATAATCTTCTATCAAATCTTAGTATCTTAATGTAACAACCTTTGGAGCAACAGTAAATTTGGCAATTTGAATGTAACATTCAAACTCACCTCAACAACATAACTGCAATAATCCTGGCTAACAGTTTTTCGTTGATCTCAGTTATCTTTTCTTGATACATTGACAAAAATAAAGCTAAAGGAGAGACAGTTAATCTCACGGCACCTTCGACCATAATACCACCCTCTTCAAAAGAGTATTTAATGGTGTAAGCATGAATGGGTTGACCCAATGTTGATATCATGGTTTAGATTAGAGACATGCCCCATTTAGTTTCTTAGGTAGGGCCACCCTCTCCTTGGGAGGGTTTCTTTCCCTTCGTATTCATGGGAGGGTTTTCTATTTTTTATTAAAATTTCATTTTGTTTTAGTCCTTTTAAAAAATATTTGAGAAGGACGAATAGCGAATTATATACAATTATAGAGATAGAGGAAAAAACAAAAAAATTAGATATAGTAGAAGGACTAAAAAAAATAACAAGAACAAAAAATATTTTATTTTGTTTTATTAGCAACTCAATGCAAAAAATATTTTTATTAGGAATTCAAAACAAAATTTACTAGTTAATCATAGACCAAAAAAATATTTAAGTCCAAAAAAGTTCTAATTTAGCCAATAAATTTTTCTTATTTTATTTATTCAATTCAAGTTGGTCAATTTATTTTTAAATGTTCTAATTATGTCCTTAATTTTTAAATTTATTCAAGTTGGTGTTATCTACCATCAGTTTTGATCTCATTGTGTTCTTCATTTTTTGGATAAACTATCAATTATTTCTTATTTATTATCTTTTTGTATTATACTTTACTATACATGTTATTCCTGTATGAGGTTATATTTTCTTTTTTCAATCTAATTTGTTCATATTTTATCATTTTCTTAAATGATTTAAAGATTTAGCTTTATTTCTAAACATTTTTTTTTTGTTTTAGTTAAATTTCAATTTTAAATTCATTTAATGTTAATAATATTTTCACTCTCACATGTTCATAATTTATTTTTTAATCATATATTTAATTTATCATTTATCTTTTTCAACTTATCAATATCCATGTGCATATCTCTCAATAAAAAAAAATCATATCAATATCCTTTTTTAGATAACAAAATCAACGATAGAAAAGAAATCTAATATAATCTAACGTGAAAAAAAAAGTATATCTCCAAAACGATTCATTAACATAAAATAAAAAATAAAAAACTGTGACACGGGAAAGACGAGGACGTAACGTAGTAATGATCTAATGGATAATCCAACAAACGATACATTTAAAAAAAAGAAGTCCCGGAAGCCCTATAAATAAAGCCCATGCGTTGTATTTGGCTTTTCATATCAATCGAATAATAATCAATCATTCATCATGTCGTCGGCGAAGAAGATCACGCTGATGAGTTCGGACGGTGAGGCTTTCGAGGTGGACGAGGCGGTGTTGCTGCAGTCTCAGACGATAAAGCACTTGATCGAGGACGACAACGTCGCCAGCGGCATCCCTCTGCCGAAGGTGACAAGCAAGATCCTAGCGAAGGTGATCGAGTACTGCAAGAAGCACGCCGAGGCCGTGAATTCCGAAGACAAACCCTCCAAGAACGAGCTCCAAGCCTGGGATGCCGACTTCGTTAAGGTCGACCGGTTCACGCTCCCCGATCTTTTCGTGGTCTGTTCCCTTTTCGATTGAGCACTGTAATTGTTTCGAATTTAATCAATCATTCGTTTCTAGGTTTCGTTGTTTTCAAATTGATGGCTGACGCATTTGTAGTCTGGTTTTTGTTCGTGTTTTTGCTGTTACTTGCAGTGATCAGTGATGAAGTTTGTTAGTTATTTGAATTGCGTTGCAAGTTATGTGACCTGATGTTTTAGGTTAACCCTAGCCGAGGGGTTTTATACTTGCTTTTGTTGATTATTAGCTCTTTTGCTATTTTTTGTTGGCTCATACAGGGAAGGCATGGTTTGTGTATATGTACATTTGGTGTGTATTTTTGCGTGAAACTGATGGTATATATAATTTGCTTTTTGCTTTGTTAATGCCTGTATTTTTTTGTAGGTTCAACATTTGCATGATATCCAATTTCATTGTTCAACATTGTTGTTCTCCCTATGCCTTTTTTTCATCACGTGTACACAATATATAAAGTATAAACCAAGAAAAATTTCAGAGTAACTGTCATTCTAATGTCTGCTTTAACATGCCATATGATACTTGGGCCGACCACAACATGCTGCTTTGTAGATTCACACTGATGGCATTATTATAGTTTTATTAGATTTTGGTGTTTTCAATTCTTTGTCTATTGAATGATGTAGTTAGATGTGATTGACTGCACTTGCATTAACCAAATCCTGTCATATTTACACAAGTCTTGGCATTTGAGGCGTCTCTTTCCTTATGTTGTAGTCCTTTTTTTTTCTTTTTCTGAATGATAAAAAAAAACTATCAGTTTTTTTCTCATCGGTGGCTGGGTTGGCTGTATTCTCTCCTGCTTTTATCTCTAAATGCGATGACTCCCTAGAGAGAATAAAGTCGATGCTTTTCTATAGTTTGAAACTTGCTTACTTAGGGTTGCCCATGGTTATCTATGCAATGGAATGCCACATATACTTTTATTAGTAGGTTAAATCTGTACTAGTGCATACTAATGTGACAATTTTCCTTTTAGGCTGCGGATTACTTGAAAATCGAGAGCCTGGTGGGCCTTTCATGCGAAAGAATAGCCTACGTGACCAGGGGGATGAATTTCAAGGGATTTAAATGGTACTTAGGTTTGAAATGAATGGTGGACGACTTGAAAATCCAGAGCCTGACCTTACATGCCAAACTGTAGCCGACATGATCAAGGGGAAGACTCCCAACGAAATTCACATGTGGCACGGAGGCAGCAAAACTTTAGGAGGATGCTTTTCTTTTTAATGTTAAGATTTCTAATAAAAGTAGATATTTACTGTTGCATAAATTTTTATTAGTGAGGACATGTAATAGCTCTATTTTGATTAAAAAAAATTTAAATATATTTTTAGTCCACAGTGAATCTCAATTTAAGTCTCTAGTAAAAAAAATTATATTGAATTTATGATAAAACAAAAAAATTATTTTTAATCATTGTCATTTTGTTTTAGTCCTTCAAATATATTTTTTTTATTTTAGTTCTTATAAAATTTTGTTCATTTTGTTTTAGTCCTTTGAAAAATATTTGAGGAGGATTAACAGCCAATTATATAGAATTATAGAGACAAAAAAAATAGACATATTAAAAGGGCTAAGACAAAATAACAAGAACAAAAAAAAATATTTTATTTTATTTTATTAGGAACTAAATGCAAAAAATATTTTATTAGGAATTAAAAATAAAATTTATTAATTTATCATAGACAGAAAAATATTTAAGCCCAAAAAAAGTTCTAATTTAGTCAATAATTTTTTCTTATTTTATTTATTAAATTCAAATTAGTCAGATTATTTTTAGATGTTCTAATTATGTTCGTAATTTTTTAAATTGATTCAAATTGGTGTTATCTATCATCAATCTTGATCTCATTATTTCTAAGATAACAAAAGAAAATTGATATCAAACTTAATCAATTTTAA
>PYAF01004812.1:1453002-1466899 GCA_007407185.1 Glycine tomentella | reverse complement strand
TTTTATCATTTTCTTTAATGATTTAAATATTTAGCTTTATTTCTAAACATTTTTTTGGTTATAGTTAAATTTCAATTTTAAATTCATTTAATCTCTTTCAACTTGTCAACTATGAAAGAGATAAGTGATAAGTCTAAGTATTGGATAAAGATAAAAATGAAAGTAATTTGAACTACATGGTTGAGAAATAATTCTTTTGGATTGAAATTATTAAATTAGATTTAAAATTAAAATTAAGAAGTGTAACACCATGTATGCATCCGGTGTATTAACAATTACTTAATCAAATTAGTGTGATAATTAATTAAAAATCAATTAATTAAAACAACAAAAGCGTTTTCATAAAAACATGATGTCATCGTCATTTTCTTTCAAAATCATATTTCTTGATTCATTATGTATGGTAAGTATCCTCAATAAAAATATACAAATGCCAATACACTATGACTAGCCCCTACGATCCAGATAACATACATACAAAACGGTAGATAAACAATAATATCTATACAAATATACCACGAGAATCAAAAACATATATGATATATAAACATACATCTTCTATACATCACAATCCATACAGGATCTAAAATATATGCACACATATATCTTCCCTCGCAGGGGTACAAAACAACATCATATATCAGTGAGCCACATAGCTCTCAAAATACTGCCAAGCAGCTATACAGTGATTGTCCCTACTGGGGCCTCCCGCCCTGGGACCCATCATCTCTACCAGATACATCATCTGTATAACAACATCCCCAACAAGGGTGAGATACAATCTCAGTAAGCTCAGGGTCCTTGGAGGCTTCTCCTTCTCCTGACTCACTTCCATGAAAACATAGCATCAAAGACATCACAACACCAAGTCGACTGGCCCTCATAACAACACATAGTCATTCTCTAGCTCTAATGTATATTTGCGGTACTACGCCCGCCAAAGATGCATCCTCATCAGCATCTGGGACTCTCAGTCCCCAGTGTGAGGCTGAAACTCACACCTGTGTCATCCCATCGGGAGCTATCCCTTTACACATGGATACACGTATATGACACCTCCGAGAATAGGCTTTAACCACGACGGGACAACCTATCTCTTGGTCTTAAGGGATCATACACCCTTTACGTGAGCAAACCAAATTAGGAGTTGTGCTCTATTCCTAGGGAGGTCCATATCTATCTAACTGACCAGAAGATCTATCCGAAAGACAACCATACACAAAGCACAGAAACATGCATACATATTATCATGAGGAAAGCTATAACCAATTCAATGCATATGAATCATGTATACAACCATCACTCCCTCAGAGTATGGTGGAACACACGCAATGGATATGGCTTGTGTGATGCACTTGTCATAAGATGAATACATGTTGAATCAGGGAATTGGAATATTTACGTTGCTGGACACTTTTTCTTCTATGAATCTTAATCAGACTAGATGCTGTCAGTGGTAATTGTGGAAGCTGCCTTTCTCTGTTTTTAATTTGCATGTTGAATCACGCATGAATAATTGTCAAGGGGTTACCTCATTGAGCTTTGAAAACCCCTTATATTTTGATGAAATACAAACTATACTGGTCAGTCCTTTGAATTGCAGAAAAAACAAGGAGATAGTATGAACACATAGAAATTAGCTCAAGAGAGCACCCAATGCCTCTATACTTCCCATTCCTAATAACAAGTATAACATTTGCTCTGCAGGTATGAAGACATTCTTCTACCCTTGTGGAACATTTTCAAAGATTGCTTCTGTTGCAAGAAACAGGCCCATATGTAAGTTAGCTATAATGTATTGTGTTAGTATTAAAGTGATGAATTTACTTCTGATTGATGTTTGATTTTAAATGTTTCCTGCCAACAAAGCTTGAATTTAAGATCAAGTCGACATCAATCTTAAGTTCTTAACACTATACTGTATGGGTTCAAATTAGATTGTGCACCTTATTCAAATCTCTTCCTTGTTTACTATGACATTTTTGGGAAGCTAGAATGATGAAATCTCAGCTTAGCTGAAGATTAGATTAGGGTTTCCTACATCCTCCACACTGCATTACAAAACGAGTTCACTCATTGATGCTTCCAGAGAACCCTAATATCTTGTTCAGGCTAAAACAAACTTTCTTATGTTATGGAAACTAAAGATATCATGATATGGACTCAGACCACCCACGCCCACAGAGAACCACTATTTGGAAAGTATATTCTAGGAAAAATTGGACTTAAATTTTAATAAATGTAATGCTAGAGCTCGATTTTTGAGAGAAAACCTCTGAGTTTCTGAATGTTAGGACAGCCAAGAAATTGCTGTAATTTCTGTGATCTGGTGTCATTTAATCCTATTTTGATCTATTACAATTGGTGTTCTATCAGAAGCAGAGTGTTATATCTTAAATATTTTTACCTACAATATTTATCCATAACTTACAAGTTAATGGTAAGGGTTCTCTTCGTTGCAAAATGAAATTCATTACTTATAATGTTTGCCTTCACTCGGGTTGGTTTGAAACACTTTAAGCATTATTGAGGTTCTGTTACTATGATTTCAGTTTTGTGTTTTTTCAGACTCTTGAGAAGCATGTAATGACTTGATGGCATTGTTGCGAAACGGCAAGTGTACTGTTCGTTTCAAGTAATAAAGTGAGTAAGTAGAGTATCGTATCCACAAGGATTGAATTTCTAATTTTATCGTAACTTATGTTCTAAGAGATTGGAAGAAAACAATAGATTGGAAGATTAATATTGTTTGTGAAATTGATTAAATTAAGTAAATGACAGAAATTAACAAAGAATTAAAACAAGTTTAAATTGATTGTAATGCAATGAAGAGAAACAATTGTGGTTAGAATACAATCCCCTTTGATCCCTACCTATTTCACTTGAATTGGTTATTAAATTCAATTACTTCTGATTACTCAGAGGATGTATCTTTCCGAATTTAGTTAAATCCTAATTCCTTAGCAATTTAACCCTTTAGCCCAATTAGAAATCCTAATTCCTTAGCAATTCCTATCAAACTAAGCATTTAAAAGCATACATCATAAAGTTTCTGCAATCATACATCCCTATCCCTATGCAATGTAAAAGCTGTTATTTTACCCCTGTCAGAAATTAAAATCCCAACATCCCTATTGCGAATTCTAACTCTAAGAACTTAAATAGAATGACCAATTCTAAGAAAGAAAAATACAATGAAGCTTAGAGTAAAACAAAGCAATCATAATAATCTCATATTAATGCCAAATCAAATTACAGAGGAGTTCACATTGGGTTTTGACCCTAACCACAATAAAAGAAATTAGCCAGACATATTCATGTCTAACCTCAAGAAATACAAAGACAACAGAGGCATTCAGAAATTCTCAATCCTTCTGTCAATCTCTGGCTTCAATCTTCCTTTCACTGCGTTCTTTGTGTGATAAAGTATATTTCTGTCTGTTCTTCTTTTGGCCTCCTAAGTCTCTATTTATAATTCCATGTCCATATAGTTAATTAGGATAACTAAACCCTTCTGTTGTTTTATTTTTGTGACAAATCTTTCTTGGTTCTGCTTCTTTCCTTCTTTTCTCTTTTTTTTAACTCTGAAATAACAAAATAACAATAAAATGAGATAATAGCAAATAAATAAATAACTTAACTAATTTTAACCTATATTTCTAATTATTATATGAATTATTAATTAATTTACCCTAAAAACTAAGATGTGCTAGCAACACATCAAATAATTCCCAGATTTAGACATTGTTGTCCTCAGCAACAAACAGAATCTCAAGATGGAAGTAATGATCAACAATCAAACATACATCACATTTAACAATCTTAGAATCACAAAGCTGAGTACAATCAATGTTCACATCAAAGTTTCAACAACACTCTCAATTTCCATCAACTATAAGAGTCATACTTGAGCATTTCTCACAAAGATATATCTGTTTCGCTCAATACTCAAGTGTATAAAGGTCAATATCATCACTCAATTCAACACAGTCATAGCACGACCATAAGCTTGATCATATTCTCAAGTTCCCTGAGACAAGTAACATAATGCATGCACAACTGATCAAAAGGTCTTTATTGGATTGTAACTTGGCCTGGTTCAAGGGTAGGAAATTTTTTTGGATAGTGGCTAAAATTGAGATCGGATTCTGATAGAATTAGTCAAGTCCACTTAGCCAGTCTATCATTCTTATTCTCATGTCTATCTTTATACATATGATCTTTCTTTGTCTCTGTTTCTTTTATCTTTTTTTTTCTCTCAATTTTTTTTTCTTTTTCAAAACACTGTAACAGAGACACTAGAATAATGAGAAAATACATTTAAATCCACCAGCTGGTATTTCAGACTTGTTATTTCCCAACTGAATTCTTCACTAAATTTGGTTCTTGCCAGATCTGTTCTGTTGGCATTTTATCATTAAACCATAATTGTCTTCTTGGGTAACTTTGTCTTTCCTCTTACCCTTTTCTTCCTTTCCTATTTCCAATATCTAGTGGTCTTGGTTCTAATTCTTTCTTCCTCCAATCTCAAGTAGGGTAGTCAAAGAATATGGTTTAAATGCTAGGTATATGAATGAAAAGGCATAGACTCAAAGGGGTAGCAATGGAAAAATTGAAGGTGAGTCAATTTGGCTCTGGCTTAAAAGAATAAAATGCCTTAATCACATCAGAATATACATGCATTCAGAGAAACAGAGCAAGTTCTAGAGTACTATCAAAGTGAAGTCTCTCAGAAAATAATTAATTCTGTATGGGCTCAAAACTTGCAGGCTATATACTCAAGTTAGACTCTATTAATTTCATCTCAAGCATCATTTCCTACTTCAATATGAACATCAACATACCAACAATTATAATTCCAATCATGATTTATGCAAGCCATGCTATATTACATCTCACTCATGCTTCCTAACAGAGATATCCAATTCACTACTGATTCCACAATTCTAACTCTGAGGAAATTATGATATGCTTCTAACCTTTATTCAACAATACTAAATTTACTGCTAACACTTAAAGATACTAAAAAAAATTCTGTTAGACATCCTTTGTCTCTTGAATGTGATTTTTCAAATAATGTGTATGCGCCCCATTCCTATATTTAGAAAATTGTTGTCCCCAGCAATAACTAAAAAGGATTATGCGCTACTAAATAATCAATCACGTATGCATTATTTGAGAAATCACAACCAGAACGAAACATTAATCCAAACAGAACACACTCACAAACTATTTAATAATAATATACTACTATATATGCATCAAATAATCAAATGTTTAACTGCAGTAATATAAAGGTACTAAAAATTAAAAACAAGAAAAATAAAATTAAAACAAGAAAAATAAAAGATCCTGGTCTGTCACTTTGCTGCCAGATGCAGCAGTACTTTTTTTCTTGTCTTTCTCAATCTGTTTACCCTGAAAATCAGAAAAGCATCCACTAAATATTGCAATGCAAAACTGATATGGGTACTAGACTTGGCAATTCCCAGATTTAAATCCATTCATATTGCTAAAAGACAAAATCAGACCAAGTTAATCAAAAAACTCATACCAAATCCTCATCTTTCATGAATGCGCATAGGTAATGATTTAATTCCAGATTTAATTCCAGACACACCATGTCATACAAATGAAATCAATTCACAAATCACATATGTCTGGGGCCACTAATTGGTTAAAAAGGCATATGACACAATTGTCACTGGAAAATCACTGTCCTTAAGTGAAACTCAAACTATTACTAATATAGGACTTAGATCCTGCCAGTTCAAATCAACATTCTCAATACAAAAATTCCAACTCAACCAAATTCCCAGATTAAAGCTTCAAAACAGGATAAAAAAAAATGTAGTCATAGGAATTCAAATGGAAATTTAATGGATGAGTTTTTTTTTATAAATAAAATCAAATAAATACAATAAAATTAAGTGTTGACAAATAAAAACAAAAATTAAACTACTGAAACATATAACCTAATTCAACAAAAATGAGAAACTAAAAACCATTACTTAAATAAATAAATAAAACTGCATGAATGTGGAATAACAAATAAACATGCTTGGATTGCCTTCCAAGTAGCGATTGTTTAACGTCACGAGCTTGACATATCAACTTTTCAATCCTCAAGTTCCTGTAGTGGAATGGAAACTGTATTCCTATCCACTTGGTCTCCAAAGTAAAGCTTCAACTGACATTTGTTAACTTTAAAAGACATGTCACTGTCTAAAGGAGAGATTTCTACTATTCCATAAGGATAAATCTTTCGCACCAAGAATGGACTAGACCAACGGGGTTTTAACTTACCTGGAAAAAGCTTTAGGCAAAATTTGGAGAGCAATACCTGTTGTCCCGGCTCAAATTCTTTTTGGCAAATTTTATTGTTATGCCACTTCTTGGTCTTCTCCTTATAGATCCTAGCATTCTCACATGCAATTATAGGTGTTTTGCCTGCAGTCCGATATGCCCAAGGTGCATCATCAAGCTTTTTGGCCCAATCCTTCCTAGATGTTCCCACAGTCTTTTCTATAATTCTTTTCAGCTCAACTTTTGGTGCTCCAACTGGGATATCATCTTCTTTCTTCTCAAGCACTTCCATTACTGCCTCCAGCTCTTCTTGTATGGTCTCTTGGCTTTGAATTTCCAGCTCTTCTTTAAGTTCTTCTTCCTCTGTTTGACCTGCACAAATTACATTATCCAAAACATCTAGCCTAGAATAATCATGTTTGTCAGATGGATTTTTCATAGCATCAAAAACATTAAAGGTAATAGACTCATCATCCATCATCAGTTCTTATTTTCCTTTCTTTACATCAATTAGAGCTCTAGCAGTGGCTAAAAATGATCTACCTAAGATAAGTGGTGTTTCACTTTCACCATCCATATCTAAAACTATAAAATCTGCAGGAAAAATGAATTTATCTACTTTAACCAAGACATCTTCAATTACTCCTGTAGGCCTTCTCAGTGAGTGATCTGCAAGTTGTAGAGAAACTCTGGTGGGTTTCAATTCAGAAATACCTAGGGACTTACAAACTGATAATGGCATTAATTTTATGCTTGCCCCAAGGTCACATAGTGCTCTTCCCACATTAATATTCCCTATTGCAATGGGGATATTGAAGCTTCCTGGGTCTTTAAGCTTTGGTGGAAGCTTCCTCTGTATGATAGCACTGCACTCTTCAGTAAGTGCAATAGTCTCACAGTCCTGCAACTTATGTTTTCTAGACAACAGTTCTTTCATAAATTTGGCATAATTAGGCATGTTAGCTAATGCTTCAGCAAATGGAATATTAATATGTAATTTTTTAAACATGTCTAAGAACCTGGCAAACTGTTGCTTGGACTGCACTGGATAGGGAGGTTTCTCAAAAACGAGAGAAATCCCATTGTTTCTTTGCAGAATTTTTTTCTTCTTTTTCTTTATTTGAAAGTTTTGCTACTTCTGGTTTTGCAGCAACTGTGGTATTCTCCTCCTCATCTTCTTTATTGCTTACCTTAGGCTTTTCCTGAGGGGTGATCACCTTTCCACTCCTAGTAGTGATTGCCTTTACATACTCCCTTGGATTTATAACAGTATCACTAGGGAACTGCCCTTGAGACCTTTCAGCTAGCTGTTTGGCCAATTGACCAATCTGATTTTCAAGATTGCGAATAGATGCATCTTGATTTTTATGGTGAGCTCTGGTCTCATTAATGAATGCATTTATTGTTTGGATATGTTCCATCGTAGTCTTTGACAGCTGTAATAAAGCCTTTTCTAATTCAGAAGGCTCTTTGGTCGGAATAGGTGGAGGCTGCAAATAGTTATTAGACTTGTAATCTAAGCCTCCTCCTTGAAATTTTTGCTGAAAATTGTTATTCATAGCAAAATTCTGATTTCTCTGGAAATGCTGCTGGGGTCTCTGATCATTCCATATGCCATTTACCTGCACTGGGTCAGCCCCTATTAATATAGGACATACATTAGATTCATGCTCACCTTGACAATATTCACAGATAACAGAGTGCATTCTGCTGGATGAAACTTGGGAGCTGCAGAGACTTAGAGTTTGTCTATCTTCTCATTTAATTTGGCCAACTGCTGAGCCAACATTTTCTGCTCCGCTAACATTGCATCATTGCTTCCCAATCGAATAACTTCTCTTTTAGGTTGCATTGGGGTGCTTTCATTCTCATCACAGGCTAGAGATTCAATTAATTCGTAAGTCTGGGCTGCAGTTTTCGACCTTATGGAACCACCAGCTGCAACATTAACAATAAGGCGTGATTCGGGTAACATTCCATTAAAGAAAATGCGTACCTTTGTACCTACAGTCAGGTCATATTGTGGACATCGTCGAATCAACTCTTGAAATCTGTTCCAAGCAGCACATAAAGTTTCCCTCTCATTCTGAGTAAAATTGGTGATTTCATTCACCAATCGGTTGTATTTATCCATTGAAAAGTAATGAGAGAAAAATTTTGTGATAATCCTTCCCAAGTAGTTATGTTGTTTGAGGATTGTCTATCTAGCCATCTAAGTGCTTTCCCTTCAACAGCAAAAGGAAATAACCTCAATCTTACAGTATCTTCTGACACCCCTTGATGTCTGAAGGTATCACAGATTCTGAGAAATCTGTCAATGAAGTCGTGGGGGTCTTCATCATCTTCCCCGCCAAACTGACTGCGTTCCACCAGTGTGATTAATGACGGTTGAATGTCAAAATTGTTTGCTTGAATTGGTGGTCTGACAATACTTGAGTTTGGCTTAGTGAACATTGGAGCCAGAATATCCTCCATCAATTCATCTCCTGGCCTTGGCTGATTATTTTGTCTTTCAGCCATTTCCAATTCGAATTCAGGAATTGAATCAAAATCAAAATTTTCTGCTTCTCTTCTTCTTTGCCTGGCTAGTTTCCTGTTCCTTCTAGCAGCCTTCTCTATTTCAGGGTCGTACTGTAGATGGTCAGGATTAACTGTACCTCGCATAAACTCAGAGAAGCAATTTAGTAACAAAAGGGTTTTCAATCACAAAGATTAAAGTTATTCTAAAATTAGTTATTTCAATTCCCGGCAACGGCGCCAAGAACTTGTTGCGAAACAGCAAGTGTACCGTTCGTTTCAAGTAATAAAGTGAGTAAGTAGAGTATCGTATCCACAAGGATTGAATTTCTAATTTTATCGTAACTTATGTTCTAAGAGATTGGAAGATTAATATTGTTTTTGAAATTGAGTAAATTAAATAAATGACAGAAATTAACAAGGAATTAAAACAAGTTTAAATTGATTGTAATGCAATGAAGAGAAATTGTGGTTAGAACACAATCTCCTTTGATCCCTACCTCTTTCACTTGAATTGGTTATTAAATTCAATTACTTCTAATTACTCAGAGGATGTATCTTTTCGAATTTAGTTAAATCCTAATTCCTTAGCAATTCCTATCAAACTAAGCATTTAAAAGAATACATCATAAAGTTTCTGCAATCATACATCCCTATCCCTAGGCAATGTAAAAACTGTTATATTATTTCTGTCAGAAATTAAAATCCAACATCCCTATTGCGAATTCTAACTCTAAGAACTTAAATAGAATGACCAATTCTAAGAAAGAAAAATACAATGAAGCTTAGAGTAAAACAAAGCAATCATAATAATCTCATATTAATGCCAAATCAAATTACAGAGGAGTTCACATTGGATTTTGGCCCTAACCACAATAAAAGAAATTAGCCAGACATATTCATGTCTAACCTCAAGAAATACAAAGACAACAGAGGCATTCAGAAATTCTCAATCCTTCTGTCAATCTCTGGCTTCAATCTTCCCTTCACTGCGTTCTCTTTGTGATAAAGTATATTTCTGTCTGTTCTTCTTTTGGCCTCCTAAGTCTCTATTTATAATTCCATGTCCATATAGTTAATTAGGGTAACTAAACCCTTCTGTTGTTTTATTTTTGTGACAAATCTTTCTTGGTTCTGCTTCTTTCCTTCTTTTCTCCTCTTTTTAACTCTGAAATAACAAAATAACAAAGAGTAACCATGGCAAACAAGTTCCATGTTCGTTCAAATAGTTTTCCCAGATCTCATCTTAGCTCCATTACAGTTGAGGAAGAGCTGAACAAGCTCCAAACTTGGGAAGCCACTTCCACATCCACATCAAAGTCTATTGGCGTTGGATTAACCTTGCTTCAAGATTTGCATACTTGCTTGGAAGATCTTCTCAACATGGGATCAACCCAAAAGCTGATTTCCAACCATCGAGGTGAGAAATGCATGGAAGAGCTTCTTGATGGATCAGTGAGAATTTTGGATATCTGCGGCATCACAAGGGACACCATGTTACAAATTAAGGAAAATGTCCAATCCCTTCATTCTGCTCTTAGAAGGAGAAAAGGGGATTCAAGCATTGAAAAAATTATAGCCAAATATAATTTCTTCTCAAAGAAGATGAAGAAGAATGCCAAGAAGTTGATCATATCTTTGAAGCAGATGGAGAGCAAATTTGGAGTATCCCCACTCTTGAATCAAGACAAACAACTCGCTGCTTTGATTAGAGTGCTTAGGGAAGTCATTGTAATGAACATGTCTGTCTTCCAATCACTATTATCTTTCTTGGCCGTGCCTGCTTCAAAGTCAAAGGCAACCAAATGGTTATTGGTAGCAAAATTAATGCACAAGGGAGTGATAGCATGTGATGAGAACCAAGTGAACTCCAATGAGTTGCTGTGTGTGGAAGCATCTTTAAGCACCCTTGTAAGTGAAGGTATACCCAATCAGTTTAGTGGCCCACTTAAACTGTTCTTAATTCAACAGTTTTTGTTCATTCAAGAACTTTAAGCTTTTTTGATCAGTTTTAATTATGAACTTTTTGCCCAACAAATAGTTGCCTCCATTTCTTCACAGCTAACACTATAGTCATCAGCTCCCTCTCATGAACTGATTTTACCTAAGCTCTATCAGACAAAGCCTTACTCCAAAAAGCTAAGGGCCTGCCTTCTTACAATAACACTGCCCCCAAACCTGTACCAGAGGCATCAGATTCTAAGATAAATTGCTTAGTAAAATCTGATACCACTAAAATAGGTAAATTTTGCATAGCTGACTTAAGCTGTTCAAAGGCAGTAGTAGTATAATGACCAAGACTAAAAAAAATTGTTGAAGCCTCTGGTTCCCAGCGCAGATAGCGCCACCTGCGGCACCATTAGCGTCAGGGTGTCGCCAGAAGGCCAATTTTCTCTGGAATCTGGCGCCAATAGCGCCAGGAACGGAGCTGTTAGCGCGGGAACGCGGGCAGGGTCACTATAAAAAGGCATTTGAACCTTTTGGTGAGCCAAAAATTCATCTCCTTCTTCCTTCTCTGGTTTCTGCCATTGACGAGTGTGGAAAGCTTCATAACCACTCATTCATTGACCAAAACACTTCACATCCAACATGAAAGTTGAAAGGAACTACTCAATGAGCTATATTTCAACATCCCTTTTCTCTAAAAGCCATCAAACGGAGAAATCAAGTTCTCCAGGGAACTTCACAAAGTTTGAGTAGTTCCTATATACCTTTGCACTATATCTTCTTGCTCCAGTGCATTGGCGAAGGATTCCTCTGTCGTGATAGCCATTGCTTCCTTCATCTAGGCAGCATCCATCTCGGCCTTTAGTGCCCGGGATTCAGCCTCTTTTAACTTCAGATCACTCCCATCCAAAGTAATCTTCAAGTCATTGAGGTGCCCGGTCAGGAGTGCATTCTTTTTTCGAGCCGTTTCCAAAGCCGCCTGGGCACCCTCAACGGTATCCAGGGCAACTTGGAGCTCTTGACGAAGAGAAACATTGGCATCCTGGGTAGACTGGAGCTCTTGGCGAAGGGAGGCCGTGGTATCCTGTGCAGCAAGGAGCTCCTGATGTGTTTTTTGGGTCTCTTCCCGGGAGGCCTTGAGCTCATCCAACAGTTTGTCGTGCCTACCTTTCAAATTCTCCAAACATTGTATCAAGGCACCACCTTTAAAGATATGTTCTTGGATGATGGTGAGATCTTTAAAGTCATCCTGGAAAAGAGGACTCGAGTCTGAAAAGTGTTTAGGAGCCTTCACCACACGGACCACGTCTTCATTAACCATTTTCTCCTAAAGGCAGCCCGGAGATGATCTGGAGGTTGTGGTAAGGGGAGGTGGAAGAGTGGAAGACGCGATTCCCGGTCCCGCAGAAGGGGTTGGGTTACCTCGTTCAGCTGTAACCACGTCCAACCAAGCTGCTTCCATGGCCTTTCGTTTCTTCCCCTTTCCTCCCTCTAGGAAAGTAACATAAGAGGGGGGCTGTGACCGCTTCGGAGGATTAGGATGCTTGGTGATTAGCTTAGTGGTCGGGGGCTTTGTTTTGGCAGCGGGTTGGGTTGGACCCACTACCGCGGGAGGGACAATCACCGCGGTAGCAGGAAAACCCGAGGCCGGGGTCTCAGCGGACAGAGCTGAGGAAGCAGTTGGTGGTTCCACACTGTCAGCTGCAAATGAAAATAAAACCATTAGAGCAGAGTAAATCACACATCACAAATCAACGCCAGTTATGTTCGTACTTAATGCAGTGGAGGACCCAGAAAGATAATCACGAAGAAAATATGCAGTATTTATCAATTAGTGAGCTCCCCTATATGCCTCGATTCGGGATACTGATGAAGCTTCAGAGTCTGATAAGTTCGTTTCTTCGACACGGTAGGAGGCCGGTGGAAGATCATGATGGGTGCGGGTCCAATAGAGGGGAAATTTCCAATCCACATCCAAGGATTCGAGAGAAGAAAGAAAGAATGGTTGCTTGTCGGGTTCGGTGACAACCTTAAAGAATTTATTTTTGAAGTGTTTAAATGACTCCGAATAGACTGAAAAAAAATTTATGATCGGAATGACCTCGGATGGAATTCCATCCCTTTTTGTTAGAAGGTTCCATACCTGTTCTAGTGGTATGTACAGTAAAGTTATAAAAAAAGAGACGAAGTGTACAAGGGACTCCTAGACCCTGACAGAACAGTTCAAAAGCTTGGATAAATCTCCAGCTGTTGGGATGAAGTTGTGAGGGAGCTATGTTTAAATGGTTTAGGACTTGCATTTGAAAATCTGAAAAAGGGAAGTGAATACCCATACGGGCAATCATGTCCCTATAAAAAAAAGAAATTGCGTTCATTCCCTTACGGGAAAGAACAGACGGGCTCATCCGGGTTGGGGACTTGGACACAAAACCTTTCTTGGTTGTCAACTAGGAGTGCAGTGATGCTTCTCGGATCTAAATCAGAAAAGGTGTCTAAAACTTCACGGGTGACCCACGGAAACTTATAAGCTAAAGTTGAAGAGGGGAAGTTAGAATGTCATCTGGCAGATTGAGATTCAACAACTAACTCTGAAGATGACGGGTCCATAATTACCTACGTAAAAGAAAATCATAGTTAGTAAAGTAGCGGTATACCTGGAGAGATGTCGGTTATGCGAGGTGGAGAAGGGTCATCTGTAACACCCCTTACCCTGACCGGGGTAATTACCACGCATAATCATCCATTAACACATAATACGTCAGAGATTAGCAGTTTTGGAAGCAATATAACAAAAAGGCATCATCAAATGCCATGAGCATACACGCTTTACATTATAATATGGTGATTACATACGAGTTGTCTATTTAAGTACAAAACTGTACATGATTTCCCCTCAGGGTACAACAAAATCAAAACCAAAGGCTACACAAAATACCAGAGCCACATGCTCATGTCATCTAAGCCTAAGGTTTACAATCAGCAACTATCCCTGCATAGGCTTCTTGCCTTGGGATCTCTCTGCTCCTGCTGATGATTCACCTGCAAAACATAAGCCCCACACAAGGGGTGAGATATAAAATCTCAGTAAACTCAGGGCCCTTGAAGGTATTTCCTTCCCCTGGTTCAC